>JANAVB010039213.1:7553393-7822500 GCA_029216955.1 Iris pallida | reverse complement strand
CCCCATCATAAAACATGACGTTCCGCAGAATCGTCAGTGGACGTCAGTAATAATGGGTCATCAACCCCGTATCTCCAGCGGAGAGTCCGGGTCACAAGGAAAGTGCATCGAAGCCCATACTAAGGAATTGTCCTCCCCGCCCAATGCCTACTATGTTGTATCTACAACAATAACCCATATAACTGCTAAGTCAAACTAGCATGCAACCTCTATTAGCGGTTATTCCTATCGCACGGCTTGTACGTGCTGGTGGCCAGCCAATCACGTACTTCCATGTCCTACATGCGACACACAACTTCGTGTTACAACGTGTCAAGGCCAATGAATGCAACACACAAGGTGGTCCTTTAAATCTAGGTTTAATGTGAGAAAAATAATACATAGCTGGAATATAAATGAACGGTAAGTTCTAACAGGTTATGCCATGTATCACAGTTTATTTTGCATAAAGAAAATAAATAATGCATGAAATATGAGCTAAAATAAATAACAGTAAATGGCAAGGTGTCTTGCCTGGTAGGACGCCTAGTGTACTGCAATGATCAAGGTGGCACGATCTGCAACTTCGATGTAACAACTATGCAAGGTGACCTCGGATAGTATCACAGACAGTCCCATTGGGTCCAGAAGGGTCAATTTAATTAGAATGGACAGGAAAAAGGACAGAATTGGCAGGAGGATAGGAATATGGCTTAGTCACAGGCTGGAGGAAATTCGAAGGAAGTTAGAAAAATAATATATACGATAAAAATTTATAAAATATATTCTATTTAGTCAAAATAAATATTTCCAAAAAGGCTAAAATTATAAAAAAATAGTTTTTTAGTAAATATAAAGAAAATTAAAAAGTGTTTTTAAGGTTATAACTAAATTTCTAGGCCAAAAAGCTGTATGTTAAAAATACCAAAGATAATACGTTTTTAGGCTAACTTAAGGCCAAAACTATAATTAAATAAATGAACATAATGTACTGATATTCTAGGGCTTTGAAACTGAATTTGAAAATATAGACCAAGCCTAATACAGTTATTCTTATTACAAGATAATTTTGGAAAATTTATCATCTAAATATTTTTATTTGATAAAAATATAATAAAATATTTCATATGACAAATAACCCTAATGATTAATAACATATATTTATGTACATACATTCATCATGTAAAGTAGGGTATACCTAGTAATATTAATAATAATATATAATAATAACTAACCTTTGTTAATTGTAAATACAGAAATTTACTGTTATATAATAATAATAAATAATAATAATAACAATAATAATATTATTATTATATTATTATTATTATTATTATTATTATTATCAATATTAAATACTAAAAGAAGAAGAAACAGTAATAACCAAACTAATAAAACAGAAACACACACAAAACAACCACCAGCAAAAAAATAATAATAAATAAATAAATAAATGAAACAATGCAGCAGTCAACTGTTGCTCTTGTTTTTTTAAGAAGAGAAGAAAGGAGAGAGGAGAGTGTTTTAACCACTCAGAAAGCAAAAAAATGAAGGGGATAAGGAGCGGGAAGAGGATGGGTTGGAGTCGCGGAGCTGGAGAGTGGCGGTGGTGAGGTCGCGGGCCGAGGAAATCAGTGGGGAAGGCAGCGGAGAACGGTGCACAAGCGGTGGAGGAGAGGCCCAGGGAGAGAGGGACGCCAGGCGGAGAGGGTTAGGGAAGGCGGCCGACATCGGTGGGGTCTTGCGGCGGCGGCGGCGAGCTGGGTGGAGGCGCGTCGGAAGGGGTTTCGGGAGGAAGGGACGGTGGGTTTCCGACGGTTCCGCGCGGCCGGCTCGGCGCGACCGCGGTGCTGGGCGGTGGACGAGGCCAGCGCGGAGGGCTTAGGTGGAGACGGCGGTCGGGTTTCCGATGGCTGGGGCGTGGGGTCGGACGCTTGGGTGAGGACGCGGGGCGGATCTGTTCGCGGAAGTCCAGCGTAGCGACGGAGATCCGGCGGGGCGACGGACGGGCGTGGCTACCAACGCGACGGCGGGTTCGGCCGGAGAGGGGCGCTGCGGTGGAGGCGGCACCGGCGGTCGATGGAAGTGAGTCTAGGTTAGGGTTTAAATTGGGTTTTTGTTTCCTTAATTATTCTGGGGTTTGCCGAAATCGGGTTTTCGATGGGGTTGGCTGGTTGGAGGAGTCGGCGTATGGCCGTGGTGTCGATGATGGTGGTGGTGATGATGGTTGTATTTTGGGTTGTCGACCGGAGTGGCCGTGGTGGTGAGTTCTGGTGTTAGGAAGATGGTGACGGTCGGTGGTTGTGGTCGGCTCTATGTCGTGGTGTCTGTCTGTGGTAGTCGGGGCAGATTGGTAGCTATGGTTAGAATTTGGGATATATGTGTCGGAGTTGTCGACACGGAAGAATTATGTATATATAAATTGGAATAAGAATTTGGACGGGAACACGGATACGATGCACGTAGATTGGTGGAAAATTATTATGGATGAATAATGAATTGGAGGAGTACCTGCCTATTTATAGGACGTGGGAATTCACAATTGGATAGGATTAGGAAAAGATTTGAAACCCAAATTAGATAATTCAATCTATTTAATTTAAAATCAATCAATCCAAATCTAAATCTAATTAAATCTTTTAGTTTAAAAATCAAATCAATTTCAAATATAGATATTAGTTTACTATTTAAATGTAACCATGAATCAAATAAAATTTAAATTGTCACAAATATCTCGAAAATATGTTTTCCAAAAATACTAATAATATAATTTCAAAAATTACACTATTTATTTAAAAATAAGGTAATAAATAATTATGAGATATGTATGCACAAGTAATATTTACATAATATATTTTTCTAGTATACAATAAAATTATTATTTATTATTAGTAGTTGAAGGCCCTTTTAAAATGAAAAGAACAAACTTAGCAATTCTTGTATGATAGCAAAATATTTATTATATAAATTATTTTGAACTATAAAAATTAAAATTAAAATATTTTTCTAAAAATATGTACGCTTGTCCATATTCGTACTCGACAGCAATTACGAAATACGTCGTTTGCGCACAATAATACGACTACGCGACGTACAATACAAAAATTTTAAATCAGTACCAAAATCGATAAAATATAGTAGAAATTTAGGATTTTACACAAATGATCGAATCAACGACTGAAAATTGACAAAGAAAAAGAGGAATATACTGAGTTAGAGACGAAAGAATTTGATCGATGATCAAATGACCAAATTGCCCAAAAAACACATGCCTAAATTTGCTTCGACAAATATGATTCTAACTTCAAAATTCATGCATGTCACGATGGGTTTGAGCTTCAAGTTGAAGATTCAGGCTCCTCACCGAGTAAGGGACGAAGGTGGCTCGATGGAGGCTTAGGACTCGGTGTGCACATCTAAGAGGGATTCTTGTAGCTGTTGCTGCTGGCAATACGAGTATGATTCATCCACCTACTATGAATTGCGACTGCTGCCATACTCATGAAGGCTACTGATCTGGCTTGGGAAGGGATGGAAAGAAATAGGAAGATACCAAGATAGAGAGAGGGAGGAGAGAGAGATACTGCCAGATATTTAAGATGGAGAGGCCGAGCGCAAATGATGGTGGGTGAGCTCGGGAACGAGAGACACATGGTCAATGGAAAGAAGAATTCAACCATAACTGCCTGTTACTATGGAGGAAAATGGCTTAGGCCCAATTGGGTTATGGTTTGAGGTTTAATGGGCCGGGGGAGGTTTAGAACAAGCCAGGCCTTAACCCAAAGTACTTCATAGGGATATAGACAAGGATACCCGCACACATGTACGAGACAACAAAAGCCAAAAGGAGTTCATAGAAAATATGAATGGCATAATACTCCTCGACGACTATCTTGTTAGAGAGCTGCGTATAAATTATATCACATAATAGATAAACCAATAAATAATAGACTAAAAGTCAATAAATTATTTATTTTTCATATCGTCAATATCTTACTTATCATCTTAACTCTGATCCAATTCTATCTATTTTTGAAAGTGAATGGACGAAAGTAGGATTTTTTTTTTTTTTGTATAACTTCTTTTTTTTACTTTCGATAAGTTTTTTTTTTTACATGTCACAGTTATTCTAATGGTCCATGTTGATCCGCATGGCGTGGCTCATTTTAAAATATGAACTATATGGTCCTTATCCCGTTTTCCTATATACACACACATGGGGAGAGAGCCTCCTAGTTCAAGTGGCAAGGAGGTGGAGACATAAGACTAAGATGACGAATTCAATCACAAGGAGAAACATAATTTATGAGAAATTTCCAAGACATCTCGGTGTCCGACCAAGATTCTAAATATGCTAGACTACAACTACAACTTTGGAATAATTTTTTACTAAGTGCTTATCATTAGGATTGTACATAAATAAACATGTAGTTATTATGTTTGGGCTTAAAATGGAGGTAAGTTGAAACGTAACTAAAATAAAAACTAGATCATACGAGATTTAATTATATGGATATACATTTTTTTAATTTATCTATCTATACTGTAATGCCCCGCACCGCACGGTGCATTACGCTGAATCGATTAAGGCGATATAGAGTTTGATTCGAGGAGGTATGATTTCAATTTGAAGAAGTATTGATCGAGTTGGTTTTAATGTGCAGATATCTAGCAGAGTCCCTTGCAACGAGCCAAAGCGTAGGTGATAGACCGAATCAGTGGATGAGTGCTATGGAGCACGAAGTGCTTGCATAGTTAGATCAGACGATATGATCGTGCAATGATGATAACGTATCGGGCCGTATCGGCTCAACGGAGCGATGGGGGTATCAGCTTAAGGTGGGCAGGTTCAGATCCTTCTTCCCTACTCCTTCATGCCTAATAAAATGTATTCTGATATGTGAGTGTTGATATCGAGTTAGCGAGCATGGCTAAATTGAATAAGGGTCTTAGTGTGTGTCGAACATTAAGATAGAACATTGAAAAATGAACAATGAGGCGACGTACATCAAGTGAACGGGTCACGGTAGGACATTGATGATAGAACATTGAAAGGCAAGACGTGTATCAAATGTATGACTCAAAGAACATTGAATACGACGTTGAACGTGCATCCATGCATAGAAACTATATTTGGTTTAATAAGAGAATTGGACAAGTTGTGGTGCAACGCCACAAAACTGTTGGAACATTAAAGGGTATGCTTCGCCTGCGAAGCTTGCAGTGTGGCACAATTGTCGTAGAACTGTTATTATACGAATAACATGAGAACATCCGATTTAGTAGATGTTGGGCATTATGCATCATATGGATGTATTGGGAGATAGTGTCGTTGGAACTTGAGATAGATTGAGTTGAAACGAATGATATATTGAGAACTTGAGATTGGTTGGAAATGATATAACTTGCTTGCTTTTGCGCGTATTACATGGTCAATAGACTTGGATAACTTGTGTACGTGATGCTTCCCTCGAACGAGTTATGATCGGGGCACTGTAGCGCTCAAATATCAGTCTCTCTTAGGTGCCTAACGTTCTTAGGCGCCCATTATCTCTTAGGCACCTAACTCTCTCAGGTGCCCATTATTTTTAGGAGCTATGTTCTCCTATGCTCTCTGTTCATCTAGGCGCCTATCTCTTTGAGGCTCTGTTTACTTAGGCACCTGCTACTATTAGGCGCTCAGTTTTTCTAGGCGCCTATTCTCTTGGGTGCCTATTTTCTCAAATACCCAGTTTTCCTGATAACGTCTGCAAATCCACGTGGCATATTAAGCTGCCATACATATTGAACATGGTGTACTACTCCGAGCTTTTCGAAGAACGTGCCTATCACTCGTCCATAATTATGTGCCTATTTCGTATAGGCGCCACATGTCAATAGGCGCCTCTCAAAGTAGGCGCCCAGTAGCTTAGGCGTCCATCTACAGGGAGGCGCCTACTTTGAATAACTGCCAGGTGGTTATTCTATTGCTCTATAAATAGAGTCTCACTCCCCTAACGTACAGACAAAGAGGAGGGGTATAGTTCGAGCACTCGTTACACTTCCATTTTCTACAATCATCAATCCTCAAGAGCAAGTTCTTCAACCGTTAATTGAAGCCGAAGTTCTGTCGATACTTCTACACAGCCGTGCCATACAGAAGATTTCTCATCAACAAAAGCTCCGAGACATAGTGACAAGCTTGCTTCCATCCACAATTTCTGCATTAAAGGGATAAAACGGTCATCATTCAGATCGGACTCCGACGGTTGTACTTTCCCAGAATTCATTTTACTCGTGTACGATTCTTTAAAGTTTGTAATAAAACTTTTTATTTTTGCAAACAAAATGGCGACTCTGCTGGGGACGACTTTCTCCTCTAACGAGAAGGTGACAACTTAAGACGATTCATCATCGATTGGCACTAAGAAAGGAATATTGGTCGTTAAATTCGATCAAACAGCGTTCGAAAAGATGCTAAGTGCTCCTGGTGCTAAGCGCGCCCCTGTTTCTGCAAATAGGGCGCATAAAGCTACTGTGACCAAAGCTAGGCACACTACAGAAGTGCAGAACCACTCTCTGAAGAGGTACCTCTAATGGGTGCTTAAGTCTGCTAGTGCGCCACAAGGAGATAGGCGCCCACTTGAGGGCGCCCATTCTCTCAAGACCACTGATCCTACCTCTACTGTGATGCCCAAATATGTGGGCACATTATCTGGAGATAGGTGCCCGCTTGAGGGTGTCCATTCTCTCAAATCTGCCTCTACAGTGATGCCCAAATCTGTGGGCACATTATCTGGATATAGGTTCCCGCTTGAGGGCGCCCATTCTCTCGAGTCTACTGATCCCATCTCTGCTGTGATGCCCAAATCTGTGGACGCATCATCTGGAGATAGGCGCTTATTTGAGTGCGCCCATTCTCTCAAATCTACCATCCCTAGTTCATCTATGGGAGATGCGCCACAGAGAGATAGGCGCCCACTTGAGGGCGCCCATTATCTTCATCTATTTTGCCAAACCCTGAATCTTTCAGTAAAGGCACTATGGCTGCTCAAAGGTGTTGTATCAGACGTACTGAGAGATTGCACACACAACAAAAGGGGATACTTCCTACCCCTCATTTGAATAAAAAAACTTTCTAATATGCGCATAAGTCATAATGCACGAGGAAAACTCCAAGTGCAACAGATTGAAATGATGGTTGATACTGATATGGACACCATCTTAATAGGTGCCGAGCCCAACTTAACCAGAATGTGTGCCCATTGCTGCACAAGCAATGGCGCTTATAAGTTCTGGGAGCCCAAAATTCTTCTATACCAAGGTGAATCATGTTCAAAAGGTAGCACCTATTACTTCAAAGAGCCCAAAGACGAGTGCTAAGGATCCCCTTACTTACGCTGCTGAATTAGGCGCCTCCTTATACCTTCAAGGAACCAACAAGGCCAGGAACAGCCACATCTTCCCTCTTCTTCTACTAAAAAATCGACCTCCGTGATCTAATTTCTCAGAAACGAAGGCTGTATCCCCATCTCCCCCAATAGTGCATCATTGTAGCTCACATGAGATTACAATCAGGTGCTGTTGCAAAGTAGCCAAACGGTCAGTCTTTGATCGTCTTACTTTGACCCATCCTGTCGAGGTATCTTTAAGGATGAATCAGTATATGCCTCTGTCAATATGACGACTCATCACTCTCAAGATGTTGGGGGTAGCCCAAGACGTACTTTATCTCGGACCCGTACTTATAGACCCCCTATTCGTACTCATCATACATTTGATGGGTATATTGACACACCAGATCAAGGAGTCGAGCTATAATCGGTCAAAAGAATCTTCTCATCTCTTATCTTGGGGGTAGTTCTTTACATGATTTTGACGCCATAAGCCGAGTTCTGAGCAGACTATCTCTTCTTCAATGGCCAGAGAGGTGACTGCGTATGTTATCACAGAAGATTAGGATGCTTCTAGTTCCGCTAGCCAAGAGCAACGAATCGCTGTGCTAGAAGACAAATTGAAAACAATGGCTGAAATGGTTGCAAGCATGCATACCATAATCGTGGCTCAACACATGGTTCCATCGGTTGTGAATACAACCCAAGGACCTATATTGGCATATGCTCATGTCAATGTTAGTTTGGGGGTACAGTCTCCTCATATCGCCTCCATACCAGTGCAGGTTACTCTAAGTCAGTCTAGGGCTGGGGGTGGTACTTATCATGAAGTCCCTCCTCCTAACACATCCAATCCACTACTTCGCAACTGTCGAGAATCACTAACGAGGCTGTGAAACTCTTGCATTTTCAAATCGAAGCCTTCAAGCAAAAACGGCCTGCAGAAGCTTGGTATCAAACAACCATACCCTATTGAGTAGAAAGAGGTATAGTTTTCTACCAAAGTATAAGCCTCCTACTATAATATTGTTTGATGGCAATACGTCTCCGAATCAGTATCTTGATCACTTCGAGATAATGATCGACCAGCTTTAAGCTAATGATGCTCTCCCACAAGAGTCTTTGTTGGATGCTTGAAAGGAGTAGCCTACGACAGGTATCGCAGCCAGCCAGACGGGTGCATTACTTCATTTGCAGTTCTAAAATAGATATTCTTGGAGTGCTTGTACGAAGGTACAAACGACATGACTATGTCGGCTTTGATCAAGATCAAACAAAGGCCCAACAAAACAGTTGATCGTTTTATTGAGCGTTACTGTCGCGAAGCACTCAAAATGCCTTTGGGAACGCCGAATGCATTAACTATAGATACTACAAATAAAACTTGTTACCTATAGTTAGTATGTGGACAGGTTCCACGCAATTTCAAGATTGGCCTTCCTTCATAATAAGCGCCAGAGCAACTTAGGAAAGTGTTGACAAATTCAAACAATTAGGCATCCAGATGCCTAATCTCGAAAAGATGAACAACAAAAAACCACAGCAGCGGAAGTCGCGAGAACAACTGCAAAGGCAAAGAGACTTTGGCTATCAATCTCAAAGGTAAAGAAGCTATGGCCGTCAATATAAGTCAGCCAATGCCCACCCCAACAGTACCACCACCAAGGGCATCACGTCCAAAAGAGGAATATTCCTTCGACGAGGATGATATCATGAGCATCTTCGATTGCCTAATCTAGAGCAATAGACTTCAGTTGCCGATGCAAAATGGCCAGAGGAAGTCGGTAAGACTGACCATCCTAAATATTGTGTCTACCACAGGTTCATTGGACATCCAACTCGAGCACGCTACGTGCTCAAAGGAAAGATCCAGGAGATGGTCAATTCTGGCACAATTACTCTCCAACAGGACAAAAAGATTGTGACGGCTAACGTCATCTCTCTATAATTTAGTGATTTATCTGCTCAATTTGTACAAGATGGTGTCGTCCCATTCCGAGAACTACTATAGAGATTTTAAATCTCACACCTGCACGAACTGATGGTCGGTTCCTGTTTCTACTGAGAAAGGGAAAATCATATGGATCCATCTAGACTTCGTGTCGACTTTGAAGCACCATCTTCCTCCACAAAGTCCAAGAAAGCAACCAAGTACAAGTCATGTCATATGATTTCATTTGGTGAACATTGTCTTCCACCCTTAACTGCTACCTTCATCTCGGCGGCATATTCTTCTTCTCCCTTCCCCTTTCTGAGATAGCACTGTCAAAGTTAGAAGCCAAATATCAACTAGCTTTCCATTGTATAGCCCACAGTCTCGTGAACTAATGACAAAGATGGGATATGACTTACAAAAGGCCCTCGGCTTGAATAATGAAAGGGATCTCCAGTACCCCTTTTTCTATGCCTTCTACATAACCAATCTCGTGTCGGCTTAGATTTTTGGATGAACTCTTCATCCTCCCAGAAGAAAGTTCTAAAACCAAAATCTGTACGAAGAATTATAACATGGTGCCTTTTGAACCTGTCTCCGAAGAAGAAGCTTTAACTGGTACTAGGTCTGGGAGACTCTACTTGCGGGATTACTCAGAAGGTCAAGAGAACTTGCTCAAACTCTGGAGGCTATTCCAGCATCATCTTCTTCCCCTGCCATGAATGTTACGTCTGCTTCATCACCTTCAGTAGAATAGACTCTTCCCAAACCAACAGCAGCAGACAAAGGAAAATAGCCAGTCCGCATCGATAAAGTATTGAAGAAGACTCCATCCCTTGGGCTGGAGAAGCCATATAACTTTGATATATTTGCTCAACTAGCTAATACCCCAGCAAGACTGTCAATCTTTGAACTCTTACGCCTCTCAAGGGAAACTCGAGAAACATTGAGTGAAGCTTTGATACAAGCTGATACTTGTCTGGCACTCCTTAAAAAGCTGAAAGAAGAACCTGCCACATGTTTGCATTGTCATAGCGTATTAGAGCTGATGCCCAACATCACTTTACGTAGGATGACATGCTATTAGAAGACAATCATCATGATCGTCCTTTCTATTTCACAGGATATGTCGATACTATAAGGTTGATCACATCTTGATCGACCCAGGTTTGCACTCAGTATCATGCCAAAGACTCTACTGGATGCTCTGAAGATCCCTGTGCACAATCTATCCATAACTATCACGACAATCCTGGAATTTAATTCCGACAGAAGCGAACCCCTGGGAAAGATTCGCCTAAAACTTCAAATCGGTAATCTTCACAAAGGTGACCTTCTACGTGATTGATAATCATGTCTCCTACAATGCTTTGCTCGAAAGACTATTCATGATGAGCATAACATTGTACCATCCACTCTCCATCAATGCTTTAAGTACGTGGATGTCAATGGTGAAGCCCAGAAGGAAGTGGCATATCTAAACCCTTTTAGAGGTGTCGAAGCATACTGCAATATTCTCGGATGTATAAGGAAGAATTTATGAAGGTGGTGCTGGCCATGGACACTGATGAAGATCAGAGAGACCCCAAATGATGTCCTGGTGATTCTAGTTAAAGGACGTACTTCTCGACCTCATTCTTCCCAGACATTAACCATTCATCTTCCTCTCTCATAAAAAGAAGCCTCCTGCTGGAAAGATGGAACATAGGGAGCCTACCTCTTCTGAGCCACTTGTTATTGACCTTCGTCGTAACAAACCTCCTCATCCTTCTCGTTCTTCTTCTCTTCCTCTAGTTATCAATCTGACTAAGCCTTCTAGGCTAAAAGTCATATTATAAATAATGATGTACAGATCAATAAAGTAGCAGCTCTTTTGTAGTATACTGATGTCTGTTACTATACTCGATGTTATTTAGAGATGCTAGATAATTTTAAACCACTTACAATAGGGGCAGTTCAATCTCTCCAGAATGATGTATCGCTTGAACCAGTGCAAGATTCCTTCTTCCTAGTTCCTTCCAGAAAGAGGGGAAAACTCCTATACTTTTTAGTAAAGGAACAGAATAAGAATCATGCTCGACAGTGAGGATGAAAAAGACGATAATGGACGACTATAACTACGTTGTTATAGTCGACAATCTAAAAAAAATTATTCGAAAGGTGGGATATGATTTTAAAATTGGTCTTAATGGCGGTAGAGGAAGACGAACTCACATTCGTACCCCTACTCCGAAAGGGAAATCATTACCATATTACAGCAGGATAAATGGGTTGGGTTATACTTCATCGGTTATAACTCCAGAGGCCTCTGAGTCTGACAGTGAAGAGCGGTCTAATTCTTTTAACTCTATATCGTGAAATTTGATACTAGTGTCAGACATGTCCATCGAGTGACATTATCTTCTAATATGGTGTCTGCCAAGTTCTCGAAGATGATGAGGATGACTTTGAGGAAGCTCCTGAAGTAGATCCTTGGGCACAAAGGATGGACACTCAGTGGAAACTTCATTTTAACAACGAGAACCACCAACAGAAGATCAATTAATTAAGGTCGATGTTGGAGAAGAAGGTTTACCTAGGCCAATCTTCATCAGCAAAAGCCTCCCAGAGGCGGATAAACAAGAACTAATTCAGCTTCTGGGAATATATTGATGTCTTCGTTTGGAGTTATGACGATATGCCAGGATTAGATCCTCAGATCGCTACCAATAGACTCCACATTCGGCCTAATGCAAGGCCAGTCAAATAACAACAACATCGATTCAAACCTGACATGATGAATGCCATAGAGACTGAAGTTAGAAAACTTATTGCTTGTGGCTTTGTTAGAGAAGAACAACATCCGACTGGATCGCCAATGTTGTCCCAGTTATGAAGAAAACAGGAAAGGTCAGAGTCTGCATTGAATTTAGAGACCTCAACGACGCTTGTCCCAAGGATGAGTTTCCTCTTTTGATCATTGATGTCATGATCGACAATACTTGCGGATTCAAAAGAATGTCTTTTATGGATGGATTTTTAGGATACAATCAAATCAAGATGCATCCAGAAGATGAGAAACATACATATTTCCATACTCCTCTTGAAGTCTATTGCTACATGTCATGCCATTTGATCTTAAAAATGCTAGTATAACTTATCAGCGGGCTATGAGTACTATCTTTTGTCATTTATGGAAGATATTTGAATGTTATGTCGATGATATTACTGCCAAAAGTTGTCTAAAGGAAGACAACATCCAAGACTTAAGAACTATCTTCGATCTAATGCGCCAACATCAACTCAAGATGAATTCTACGAAGTCATTCCTGCGAGTATCTAGTGGCAAATTTCTCGAATTCGTTATTACCTCTAAAGGTATACATGTTGACCCTGAGAAAATCAAAGTCATTCAAGAAATGTGTCCTCCACGTAATCTAGAAGAGCTATGAGGATTCCAGGGATACTTGTGTACATGAGGAGATTCATCTCAAATCTCTCTGGACGTTGTAGACCGTTTACTCAACTCATAAAGAAAGGTGTGTCTTTTTTGGACTGAAGAATTCCAGCAAGCATTTAAAGAAATAAAGCGGTACTTGATGAACCCTCCAGTTCTAGTGCCTCCAATCTCAAGAATACCCTTCCTGATGTATGTTCGAGCAATGGATCATTCATTGGGTGCATTACTAGCCCAGAAGAATAAAGAGGGTCATGAGCAGGCTATCTATTATCTCAGCTGCACGATGATCGGAGCTGAACATCGTTATAGTCTAGTAGAAAAAAGAATGTTTAGCCTTGATGTTCGCTGTTCAAAAGATATAACATTATATCACAGGCCAAACCATTCATGTCAACTCTCGAGTCAACCCTCTCCGGGTTTTGATGAGGAAGCCTAGTACGCTCAATTCCAGGCTCGCTACATGGACCATATTATTAGCATAATAAGATATGGTGTATGTTCCCCAAAAGTCTGTTAAGGGTCAAGCCCTCGCTGATTTCCTAGCGGCTCATCCAATTCCTGAGACGTCTAAACTCTATGATAAAATTCCTGATGAAACCCTAGAATCTAACATAATTTCTGAAGAATTTTCTACTTGGCATCTATTCTTTGATGGAGCATCCAGAATCGGACCCAAAGGCACCATCATCGCTGGAGTCGGAATTGTCCTCGTATCATCTGATGGATTGGCTATTCAAAGAGCTTATTCTCTGGACGAATCATGCTCCAACAACGTGGCAGAGTACAATGCTTTGCTCATTGGTCTCCAACTAGCTAAACAGCTGGATATTGAATATCTTGAGGTTACGGAGACTCTAAACTGATCGTCAATCAGGTCAGAGGAACGTATGAAGTTCGGCATCAGGATCTTGTCCCATATCACGAGGCAGCAGTTAGAATAGCTACATCATTCAAAGGCTTCTTCATTGAGAATGTATAGCGAGCATGCAATACAGAAGCTGATGTACTAGCTAATCTTGCTGCAGTAGTAGCAATTCCAGTCGGAAGACAGTAGATGGTTGTTGTTACTAACAGAGAATTATTTTGTATCGAAAATAATTCCAACATTGAATTCAGAAATTCAACAGAAATCAATGTCACCAGTAAAGACTGGAGAGCTCCTTTATTAACTTTGTGGTACATGACATCTTACCTGAAGATCCTAAAGAAGCTACAACTATCCGTCGGCGATCGCTCCGATTCTTTTACAATTATACCACTAAGACTCTCTATCGGCAAACGTTTGATGGTCTACTCCTACGTTGTCTGGCAGGAGACGAAGCAAAACAAATACTACGTGAGGCTCACGATGGTGTTTATAGAGCATATCAGCCCGGTCCTAAGCTATAGGATCGTATCCGACGTATGGGCTACTACTGGCCCACTATGGTATCAGATGCCATTGAGCATGCAAGGAAGTGCCGAGCTTGTCAATCCATACAGACTTCATTCATCAACTGTCAGAATTTCTCCACCCGTCTGCCACATCATGGCCCTTTGAAGCTTGGGGCATGGATGTCATTGGTCCTATCAATCCACCATCATCTAGAGGACATCGGTTTATACTGGCTATAACCGATTACTTCTCGAAGTGGACTGAAGCTATACCTTTGGCCGAAGTTAAGACCAGCAACATCATCAACTTCATCAAACATCATGTAATATATAGATTCGGTGTCCTTCGACGAATCATTCATAATAATGGACCACAGTTCATCAGCCAGAAGTTTACTCGGTTCTGCGACGATAACAGAATCGACAATGTCGCTTCTACGGCCTATAATCCTACAGTTAATGGCTTGGCTGAGGCATTCAACAAGACCATCATTAAACTTCTCAAAACGTTTATTTCTACTAACAAACGTAACTGGAGTGAGAAGCTCGAAGAATGTCTATGGGCTTATCGCACTATCGTGCGCAATTGTACCGATTGTACACCTTTTTCTTTGGTGTACGGGTGTGAAGCTGTGTTACCATTGGAAATTTAAATTCCATCCCTAAGAATTACAATTGCCAACGAACTCACGACCGAGAACAATGATCATCTTCAGCTTTAGGGGCTTGAAGCGCTGGACGAGAAACAGTTACTAGCTCAACAGCATATTGAGCTATATCAAGCCCGGATCTCCAAAGCTTTCAACCGAAAGGTCAAAGTATGAGCATTCTAGAAAGGCGAATTGGTCCTTACTGTCAGATGTCCTATGACTATGACGCATATAAGTAAGGGCAAATTTAAAGCAAAGTGGGAAGGTTCCTATGTTGTAAGCAAAGTTTTCTCAAACGGAGCTTATCAATTGACCGGGATGGACGGTCGAGTGGCCATGATGCCTATCAATGGCAAATTTCTGAAAAATACTATGTTTGAAAAATGTATGAGATATCAATATTGTACATGATTCAAATCTTTGAATTATTATCTTTATTTACTCTTCTGTAAATAGAACCATAGATAATAATTTCTTAAAATCGGTGTTTGTCATGTCCTCATCACCTCTGAATTTCTTGAGATATGTCATGTCCATTTACCTCTGAACATATTCTCATATCTCGTTCTTAAGCCTCAATGGATCAAGAATCATCTATGAATGAAGAATCACGTCCTCATTACCTCTGAATTCTATCATTCATCCATATCCATTTGTCACATATATATATACCTCTGACAAAACAGTCGCAACAAAGACAATAGCATCGTTATCTGTTATGTCCTTATTACCTCTGAACAGATATGATAGTTGATGTTGTTCTTTGAAAGAATATGTCATGTGTACATTACTACCAAATGCATTCTCAGAATAAAACAAAAGCAATGTTTATTCACAATCCATGGAATTTATAAGTTCATTACATTTCATGGGATAAATAAAAAGGGATAAAAAGCTAAAGACAGATACAAGGCATCATGGTGGGGTATTAAGGGCCAGGACGAGTGCCTTCAATTCTGTAATATATTTTTCTCGATTATCCTGGCCAGCAACAATATTCTCTGTCGTCGTAGTCCTTCTCTCCTATTCTGACATGAATCTCAGAATAGGAACACAGCGATGCACCTCGGCTTCTTAAGATATATTTAAAACTTGCAACTGCTGCTCCAGTTCCTTCAGCTTCTGACGTTTCTCTTCCAAATGCATCTCATAATCAGCTCGTTTGGTTATAAGGGACTCTAGCTCTGCACGAAGTCTATCCTCATCCTTCCTGAGAGCAGTCACTATGTCATCATCAAGAATAATAATTGTCTCAGTTTGTTCTTTCAAATGAGTCAACTAACTCTCTTTTTCAGCCATCTCCTCCAGTTTTTGGTGAAAAGAGGCGTTAGTTGAATCACTTCATGGGTTAGACGTTGATATTCAGCTACCACTAGAGAGTTAAAATCACCCTTCTTCAAGGCTTAAAGAGTAGTGATGGGTTTTTGTAAGCTGGCAACCAGCTGATCTAAGGTGTTCGCCCATGTATTGTCGCCCGTCTCTCGGATGGCGGCTATTAAAGCTGAAGCAGTGTTCCGTAGAGCATAAATGATAGATATGTGGCCAGAGCTACTCTCACTAGGTTTTGCAGGCAAGCGTAGAAGGATGCCACAAGCCCATTGGCCAGCCCACATACTAGGACTCTGCTATCTGGAGTTGCAGCAATATCTTTTAGACCAACTCCTACAGAAGCCGGAACAATCGGAGCTGTGAGAGCAATAGTTACAGGAAATAGAAGAGGAGGTGTCGAAAGCACTATTATTGATGATGAAACGAGATTAATGGAAGCAGCTGAAGTAGGTCTACTCTTGCTGCTCCCTGCATCTAAGCCACAAGAGATGAAGCGAATGTCTTTAGCTTCCCCAGTCTCAACTTGCCTAATGTGTCATTCTGAGACGACAATTTCTTGAACAGGTTTATCGACCATGGGAGGTTCTTCCTCGTCAGAGACCTCGGTGTCGACACTCTCTTCAGATTCTTCAGAGGCCTTATCGTCCTCATTGGAGCTTTCCTCGTCATCGACCTCAGGAATATCATATCCTCCGATCTCAAGCATAGGATCTTCAGATCCCCCGACTTCATCACCTTCTGGTATTGGAGGGAACTCTTCTTCCTCTCCATGAATAGGACTCGTAAGACCATCAAGCATGGGAGAGTCTCGATCAGGGTATTCAGAGATTATGGGCATTTCGAGTTCCTCAGCTTCGGGCTCGAAATTCCTGAAAGATCCAAAATCAAGTGGTTGATATACTATGATCTGTCTTTCAGGGTTGACTTCACTCTCAACTTCTGGCTCAAGATGCTCCTCGCTTGTTTGTTGTTCATCGAGGATGATTGCACCCTCAGCTTCAATGTCGAGGGCTTGATCACCCTCTGCTCTGGTTTTTGGGTTATCAATGTTCTCTGTCGCAGCAAGGATTGTAGTAGATACTGGTAAGCTCTCGCCAGCATGAGAAACATTAATGCCCATTACATCATTTAATATTCGATCATCCTCAAAGACAAGTGACCGTTTTGCGACATTCAAATCCTCGTCATCTTGAGGTGACTTTGCCATAGCCTGAGAAGAAGTAGCATAGGTGCCAAAAGGTCCAGCTGTTGTTATCTTCTTTTTCATTATGGGTTCGATATGCCCGAAAGAAACATGAGCTGGAGCAGGTGGACTGATAGAATCCCGTCGACAGCGAACGCAAAAAGGATATCACTAAGAAAAAAGGTGTGTCAGTATATCCTATTAAAAGAATTAATTATAAAGGATAAGGCAACAACAATAAGCATGACCTGGATGGGGGAGTTATCTACCGTTAACACCTGCTCTTATGGATTCAGTAAAGGCAACGACTCTGGCTTGACTCTAGCTGAGCCTGACCCTTCTGTTCTAGCAGCCTTCCTGGCTAAAGATGATGCTCCTTGACTAGCTTCTTCTACGGAAGCCTTCCTCTTCTTGCTGACAGAGGGTGTAGGCTTATTCTGGGATGACAACTCCTTACTCAAGTGAAGACGAGTTTGTGATCTCATCACCCTAGCATCTGGGGAGGTAGCCATCTCCTGGTGTGTTGTTCCTTTACTTTTCTTCTTCTTCTTCTTCCTCTAGGGAAGATCTCGAGAGGAAGAAGTCTGAGTTCCTTGCTGAGGTGGTATGATCAGAATATATATAGCAGATAATATCGTATCTTGATCTAAATCAATCGTTTGTAAAGGCACTTCAGCAGGCACATTATCCTCTGCCTCCGCTAGGTTGATCTGGGCAGCCGCCAATCCTCTTAGATTTTTCAGACGACTTGTGAAACTCGTCCTTGGGTCGTAACCCTCAAAGAAGGTATTGGCATAAGTATAAAACAGCATATATGTATTCAACATATGCAATGGCGGGTTGATATCAGGCAGATTGAATTGAGCTTTCGTCCCTCGAGAGCTGTAGTATCACCAAGTACGGGCTCCATCTACCAAACTACCAACTCCCTCTAAGCACTGACCCTTTTTTTCAAGACAATAGGGGAAAAGATGGTTCCCCACCAAGACAACGGTCACTCTCAACGGATCCTCCATGCGCTGGGCATACCTCTTCCGTGCGTCTTTATCGTGGCGGGAACAGAACAACAGGGATAGACCCGGCCGACTCGCCCAGGGCTCGAGGGCGAGCCATACGAGAGTGAGTCGAATCTATTTCCGTTCTGGTTTGGGCCCCTCTCGACGAAGAATAATGAAAGACCGTTTATACCCACATACAAATGGATGTTTTCATAAGGAAGCCATCGAAGGCTTTCCACAAATTGAGATTTGGCCGTAGAAGGATCGAATTGTATCCGAGGAACAGGGGATACAAAAAAGTAATAAGATAAGCGCACAGACCAATCAATCGTATCGGTCGTATTCTTGAATTTAGAATGAAAAGAGGAGTAATGCTTCCTAGCACGGGACACGGAATAGGATGAATTCAATGAACCGGGCAGCGAAAGCACACTAATAGGCACCACGCCCGAGAAGGATCATCGAGGAAAGTCAGACTGTGGATAAGAACCTACCGGATGACCAAGGTCAGCTTCGAAGGAAAGACTGGCCGCTGAAGCCCCTTGCCAGGTTACCTTACCTGGAAGTGACTGGATAGAGTCCCCCTGAAGTAAATCGACGTATAGGCCTTCAAGCTTCTATGGACCTTCTCATTCGAGAGTATTCCCCCTCTCGATCCCCAACTCGCCTCTCTCTTTACATACATTCACTTCATCTTATAGGAGCAGGGCTTAACAGCGCCTGGTGTGGTAGTTCGATGAGCTTGAACCATTCCGTCTCATATGCCGTCTACTCTTAGTGCGCTAAGCTTTTTCTCGCAACGTCGAAAGGGTCCTGATGTAGTGGGATCATTCGGATTGTTACAACCTCTAGCAGTTGGTTCGAAATTGATTCTAAAAGAACCTATTTCACCAAGTAGTGCTAATTTCTTCCTTTTTAGAATGGCTCCAGTGGCTACATTTATGTTAAGTCTGGTCGTTCGAGCCTTTGTACCTTTTGATTATGGTATTAAAAAAATATTTTCTTTCGTTTCTTGCTCTCCCTTAGCAGCGGGAAAGGAGTCTATCTATCTGCCTAGCTTTGGTAGATTTCCTCCAACGTAATTCAAAGACTGAAATTCTACGAATCCCTAAGGTGGATAAGTCCGACGACTCAGCAGCAGTGTGGAATTGAGTTTCTCGTCCGGTGGATCTGATCTATAATTAGGGGGCAATACATAGCAAAAGGTTCGAAGAAGGACCGAAGTGCACTGAGAGTTTTATTTTAAGAACACTTTACTTTACCCCTTCTATTGAGCCATGTCTAGGTGGAATCGGCAAGATTGAACCGAGGCCCGCTCGACCACCGCCGAGGGGACAACCAGGCCAACCAGTAGGCTTTCTTAGAGACCCGGGGCCCTTAAATCATTGAATTCATAGGGGCCAGATGGATTCTTTAGACCGGATTCCCATATTGTGAATCTAAATAAAGGCGCATACGTGGGCGGGAAGGGGGCCCCACTACTTCTTCATTCAGGGGGGACTAGCCTTATGACTTCCCACTGGGCGAGAGGTGCACCTAACCCACCTACCCACTCATCAATTATGGTGTTCCGACGCGACCGAAATGAAAGCAAGAATGATGGCCCCTGACAAGTGAGTGAGAGCTAGACAGATGAGAGATCCAATTTCTGCTTTCGTGGATCAGTAGTCCATCAAGAAAATCTTTCGTGACCAGTGAGAGTAAATTACTGAGCAAGCGAGTAGGGAGTCCGATCAAATTGGATGAGCATACTGCTAAGCTTAAAAAGGGGTCCTATACAAGGGTTTGTGTGGAGATTGACTTGCAGAAGTCCCTCACACGGGGATCTTTATAAGAGTGACAGGGGAAGGGTTCTAGCAAAGGATTGAATATGAATCCTTGTTATCTTTATGCATTACGTGTCAGAGAAGGAGTGGCTTCCGGCCGGCTTTGACTGCTTGAGCTTGAGTTCCTGGTTAAGGGGTAAGACGAGATCCTACGGTTCACTTTTCTTTTGTACCTTTAGCATCCCACTTCACTCCACAAGGGGAAGTGGATAATACGTCCAGCCTTACTATAAAAATAGACCCTGGAACTTCCAAGGCCAAGAAGGAAGACCTGGCCGCTCAAACTCGTTGCCGTATTTGCCCTTCCTTTAAAGGCCCCGAGTGAGTATCCAAAGTAAGTAAAAGTAGATGCCACCCCTTTGTGGTGATTGCATTGCCCACATCCCATTGTTCGTATCCAAATTGTCGGGCAAATCTACTCGGCAGATAGGGTGCTAGATAACACCCGTCATCAATACGATAGACCAAATGTGATGGTCTAATCGCCACCAATCAAAGGAAAAGTTTTGTGTCTATTGGAGTATGGACATTCTCTATATCATAAAAATAATTGAGTCCATCATATTCAGCACGCACATCTGGGATTTTGTAATAGAATACCCAATTATTTCCTCGATTCAATGCCCTACGGCAATCCTCGATCTTGGTCACATTCTACTTCGACATCTTATATTTACAGAGAAGAAGTCCTGCTAAGTTTTCATCTGGAGCATGTCCAGGATTCATCAGGGAAGGATGGTAATAGAGCAACCATCCAAACAAATATATAAAGGGCATTTCTATGCGAGGAAATTCACCTTGTTGAGGGTCTGACAGTAGTGTAGTGGAGAGCTCACGAAGGCCAGCACATAATCTGCATGTCATAGCTGCTAACAAGTCCGTTGGTCACCCAAATACCAGACGGACGGCTGCAAAAAGGGTTCCTGCGTGGATCCTATCCACCGTATAGTTGCCTGGATCCATGAAGCGCCTCAGCCAGATGGATAAAAATTCGGCTAACAAAGCTTCCCGTGATATAGGTCTACCACTTTGTCGAGCGTAACTCTGTGTGGTTGTCTCAACCGGGAAACCGTTCCATTCTTCAGTCAGCTTCTGATCGTTGATCTTCGATTCCTTCATAAAAGCCTACAATTCTTCAGGACTTAATGGTTGAAAGATTCGAGATTGGCATTGCAATGTATCATTACATTTATCCTTCTTATTATGACCTAGGAAAAGATATGATGCCCATTTTGAAGTATAACATTTGCATGCAGCCTTGCTGTCCATATAGAAAGAACAAGCAAAATAATGGCAAAGGAGTTCTTCAAAGACTTCAATCATCTTCGGATTGCTTTTCTTCAATCCTTCCATTTCTTCTTCGGTTGGGACATACTCCTCCTAAGGATATCCTCCGGTAGATAGAAAAGAGATTTGTCGAATCTCATAAAGCGGAAACCCTATCTCTCCATGAGGTGTGGAAAAAGTATTTGTTCTCCAGATGAATATCTCCAGCAATGCAAGAAAGAGATTTTGGTTCACTGCCATACCATAAACAGTTGACTGAACAGCATGGTGCAAACCCAATACTGTGAGTTCAAGGGCAAAGTGCAATAAGGCCCACTGAGAGATGTCTCCCTAACGATTATTGTTATTATTTATCAAGCTCGTCATCCCAGGTATCTTGGGAGGATATGATCCTTTCTTCTGTTCAAAAAGATTTGCAAAGGTTTGCACTTGAGATGGCATTATCAAAGACGATTCCTCAGAAGGAACACAACTGGGTCGTAGGCCTCGCATATGCATGACGTGCAGATGAACTATAAAACACGTCCCTTTTTTGTGCACCGTAGCGATGAAGTACTTTTCCGGCCTTAGCTATTTGAGCAGGAGTTAGGTGCCAATCCATTTTTCGGGGATGGCTGGCATGATTATACGATTCCAGAGACAAGCCTCTCAGCAAGGCTGGAAGAAAGATTACCGTATCATCTCGCAGAAATAGACAATATCTTTTCTTTGCTTGCGACTGAGAAAGTGGGTGGACAGCATCATCGAAGAGGAAGAGTGGCTTCGAAAATGAAACTCGGCTCAGAGACGGTCACGCCCCAGAACCAGAATACTGGAGAGCGGGGGCATACATAGCCAGCTACGTATAATGAAATGGAATCCACCTCACTATATGGTCACGGCTGTCTAGATATACGAGGGTTTAACTACAATCCATCAGTCTCCTATGGTCAATAACAAGCCTAAATGTCTCAATCTCAAGCAAACAAGTAAAGTTACAATATGTAAGATCACCAAATATACAATAGTAAGGCGTCACAAACATTATATATTAGCTGATCATGAAGCTAGTCGTTACAAAATGTGAAGACTAGCAAGAGTTGTAGTCATACATGATCAACCCTAGGATCTGTCAATCATGTTACAGCCCGTAGGCGAAGGTAAATAAGATATACAATACGAGCTAACAGGTGCTCGTCGGCTAAATGCCTCAAAATAATAACTTTACAATAGAGTGGGAGGGCCAAAAATAACCCACTCGCTGCCAGGATTCCTTCTAGTGGTCACCATCTGGCTGGAAAGTCGGTAGATCCTCTGGAGCTGCTCCAAAATCTGGCCATACAAAACCAGCTGGGTCAGATCCCAGAAAGAGCAAGTGCCATAAAGAAGGCTTCACTTAGGAACTAAAACCAGCAATTAGCACAAGAGTATAGATAAGTAGTAAGAACTAGAAATATGGAAAAATTAGGATGATATACGACGAGATAACCATGGAACTATTCAGATAACCAGGTTACAATCCGTAAACCAAACAAAGATCGGGATTGTAACCTTTCATCTGAATGAAACTTGGTTTCCCACCATTTATCGGCAAGATGACATAAGAAATCAGGTCATGTAACAATCTTCTACATGATCAAAACAAGACTAGACTGATTATGCCTCATCTAACAATCACGGCCAAGCAATAAGTACGGCTTGATACTTTAACTAACTAGAGTTATCACAGGCCTAGTTACTAGCAAGATGCAGTGAGATTGTTCCAACAGCCACAAGCCCTGCAGACCATCCAGGCTATCCAGACGCAATTAGGGGTTGAGTTCATGTGGGTACATCATCCAGAAAATGTATGTACCCTTAAGTAGCTTGGAGGGTGCAACACATGACAGTGTGCTGGAAATGTGTCCTACTCGACGGCAGGCTACAGATGCTAAGTGGGGCACCCAGATAACGGGATTGCCTATAGCTGGGGAAATCTTTTTATGACTACTGGATTATTCTAGTTGTTAGCCTTAGTTGTATTCAGTAGGTATCCTTGACCGTGGTACTCAGGGGTCCATGTCCTAGACATGATGCAAGATAAGACAGGTTCATTTGTACAAGCACAATCGTCCACGGTGTCCAGGCCATTCATACTTGTCATGTCAAGCTAGCCGTCGCAACAGCATATCGAGATATATCATGTCAGGTTTATCATGTCAAGTTTACTTGTCAGGAGTGCGCCACGACGGGCCACTATTATGTCATGTTACTTGTCAAGAGTGCACCACTACGAGTCACTGTCGTATTCATGGTACATGTGCATGATAACATAGTACAAGCATTCCATCAAGAGAATCAAGTCACACTGAGGGTCACAAGATATGAGCCTAATAATAACAATTAAATTATAAAATACAAGGCTACGGAAGAGCCATGCGGCTCGGGCATATGCGGCCAGGAAAGAGGTCCATGCGGCTGAGGGCGGTTCAGGTTGCATGCGGCTCAGGGAGGGCAGGCATATGCGGCTGAGGAGGGAAAGGCTCATGCGGCTTGGAGGGAATCAGGTTTATGCAGCTAGAAGGGGCAGGAGCTTATGCGACTGTGAATTGAGGGGGCCTTATACGGCCAGGGGAATTTTAGGCGTATGCGGCTCAGGTAAGACTGAGTCTCATGCGGCTCAGCCAATGCGGGTCATGCGGTCCGGTCTATGCAAGACCATGCAGTTCAGTCTCATGCGGCTGGAGAAGGAGCGGCGCATACGGCAGTAGAGGGACATCGGTTCCATGCGGCTAGGAAGTGATCTCATGCGGCTGGGAATTATATGCGGCTCAGAGATGAAAGGGGCTTATGCAGTTAAGTCCAAATAATGCGCATAGCGGCTGGATTTAGTCAAGGCACATGCGGCTGGAGAATTATATGCGGCTGGTTAACACTTGCCGCATAAAATAGTCATACGGCTAAGTCCATGCGGCTAAATCATGTTCTTCTTCTACATTCCATCCGAGAAGGAGAACCAGGAAGCCATGCTTCTAAGCTCCACCTATTCCTTCATTCCAAGCCCAAATCTGGACTTCCATAGGTCAAAATGGGGCAGAATGAAATTCTCTACAATATGGAACCATCAGAACTTGATAATAACAAGATTAAATAGATCAAAACCTAAAAAATCCGAAAACATAATAAACTTAGATCTACAAGAAATGAGCCATGGAAATTAAAAATGCTAAGTACTAAAGTGTCTTAGAATCTCGTAGAGAAGACACTGGAATAATAAAACTTGAGTTCCTCTATGAAGCAAGTTGCACTTGCCTAAGCTCTCCTGGTAGGTGGAGAGAATTAATGGAGGAAGAAGAAGAAGTGAATGAGGAGAGAGAAAGGGGGTTGGTGGCTTAAATGGTGGATGGTAGTAGGTAGGGTTCAGGCTAACCCAAACCCAACCGAACCCAACCAAACAAAACCAAGCCAATCCAAGCCACACCAGGATGAGCCTAAAATAAGTTAAACCAGGATCAAGACAAGTATGACAAGTCTAACTACAGGTCGGGATTCTGTACACGTATATAAAATACGTAATACGAACCACGGGCATTACAACTCTACCCACCTTAAAAGAATTCCATCCTCGAAATTTAATCAAGAGGCTAGAGATGCAAGGACAATCTATATTAAGCAATCAATCAAACAATCAATCATACAAGCAAGGAATTTGAGGGCATGAGGAAGAGGAAATACATCATGCTAGGAACCTCTCTGCCGGTTCTGAATTTGAGCTTCGACCTGGGCATACTGCTGGGGTCTCTGCTATTGGAAGACTTGTGCCTGAGGCGGCAATGGCCTTGGAGGCTGGTACTGCTGTTGTACTGATGCTGGTGCTGGTACTGGTGCCCTAACCGATGGACTAGTTAGGTTCGCTGACGATGAGCTGGCCCTATTCGGGCAGGATCCTATCTTGTGATCCGGTGCTCCACAAGCCAGGCACAATCCCTGTGCTCTACGACACTCTGAAACAACGTGTCCTGGCTTCCCACAATGAGTGCAGCCTATTGCGGAAGACTGCTTCTACTTCTGTTGCTGAGGGGACGTCGGAGTCGAATGCTGAACCGACGTAACCGAATCCACCCTTTGGGGAACTCCAATAGTCAAAGCCCTAGCTGCCGGGGCTGGAGCTGAAGACTGGGTCATCTGACTGTGGGATCACTTTCGACCTCCTGTCCTGTCCACGATCCTGTGGGAGGTATACTCATGCCTCCTAGCTGCCCTCAACACCGCATCAAAATTCTGATGCTCAAACTGCTCTACGGCCAGTAAAATTTCTAGGTGGAGTCCCTGCTGGAACTGTTGGGCTCTATCGAACTCGGTCGCTACCAAGGTGGGAGCAAACCGACTAAGCTTGGAAAACTCGACCGCATACCCATCGGCCGTCCTGTCCATCTGCTTCAGATTGGTGAACCTGGTATGTAGATCGTACCGAGCTACAGCATCAAAATACTTGGTCTAAAATCTCTCTCAGAATACTGCCCAAGCAATGGGTGCCTCTAATCCAACGGCCTGCGCCGCCCACCAGCTACAGGCAAGATCTAACAATTGCAGGCACACCATGGCCACCTTTTCGTTCTCTGGAGTCCTGGCTGCTTCTAGAATCACATCTGTGTTCTGAAGCCATGCATCAGCAGCAATAGCATCCTCGCTGCCGTCGAAGAAGGGAGGGTTCAAGCGCTTGAAGCTGCTGGTCGCGCTGTTACCCTGATGACCTCCTCTGGTCAAAGCATCTGCCACCGCCTGATGTAAGGCATCTCCTCGACGATCTTGGGAAGCTAACAAGGTCCTGATGAGACCCACCAAAGTGCCATCATCAGGCTCTGCAGGCTGAACTGGCTGGACTGGTGGCTCTCCTCTAGTAGGTACGACTCTCGAGGCTACTCCTAAATGCTGGACTTGATCTCCAAGTTGCTGCTGGTCTACGGGAGGTGCTTCGCCTTGCTGATCGGTAGGGTCAGGAACAATGCCGCTGAAGAAGACGACATAGGAAACAATAAGGAAGGACTAGGACAGATCAAAGATACAAGCATGTGATCGGGACAAGAATTTCAGGAATGAGAAGATATGGGCAGAGATCATGGGCGAGTGCTGATTGAGACATCTATTCGATAAACCTTCATATATCTTGATTTACAAGACCTGCATGGACCACCACTTAAACTATGTCACGCCCCAGAACCAGAATACTGGAGAGCAGGGGAATACATAGCCAGCTACGTATAATGAAATAGAATCCACCTCACTATACGGTCACGGCTATCTAGATATATGAGGGTTTAACTACAATCCATCAGTCTTCTATGGTCAATAACAAGCCTAAATATAGCAATCTCAAGCAAACAAGTAAAGTTACAAGATGTAAGATCACCAAATATACAATAGTAAGGCGTCCCAAACATTACATATTAGCTGATCATGAAGCTAGTCGTTACAATATGTGAAGGCTAGCAAGAATTTTAGTCATACATGATCAACCCTAGGATCTGTCAATCATGTTACAGCCCGTAGGCGAAGGTAAATAAGATATATAATACGAGCTAACAGGTGCTCGTCGGCTAAACGCCTCAAAATAATAACTTTACAATAGAGTGGGAGGGCCAAAAATAACCCACTCGCTGCCAGGATTCCTTTAGTGGTCACCATCTGGCTGGAAAGTCGGTAGATCCTCTGGAGCTGCTCCAAAATCTGGCCATACAAAACTAGCTGGGTCAGATCCCAGATAGAGCAAGTGCCACAAAGGAGGCTTCACTTAGGAACTAAAACCAGCAATTAGCACAAGAGTATAAATAAGTAGTAAGAACTGGAAATATGGAAAAATCAGGATGATATACGACGAGATAACCATGGAACTATTCAGATAACCAGGTTACAACCATAAACCAAACAATGACCGGGGTTGTAACCCTTCATCTGAACGGAACTTGGTTTTCTACCATTTATCGGCAAGATGACATAAAAAAATCAGGTCATGTAACAATCTTGTACAGGATCAAGACAAGACTAGACTGATTATGCCTCATCCAACAATTACGGCCAAGCAATAAGTACGGCTTGATACTTTAACTAACTAAGGTTATCACATGCCTAGTTACTAGCAAGATGCAGTGAGATTGTTCCAACAGCCACAAGCCCTACAGACCATCCAGGCTATCCGGACGCAATTAGGGGTTGAGTTCGTGTGGGTACATCATCCAGGAAACACATGTACCCTTAAGTAGCTTGGAGGGTGCAACACATGACAGTGTGCTGGAAATGTGCCCTACTCGACGGCAGACTACAGATCCCAAGTGGGGCGCCCAGATAACGGGATTGCCTGTAGCTGGGGAAATCTCTTCATGACTACTGAATTATTCTAGTTGTTAGCCTTAGTTGTATTCAGTAGGTACCCCTGACCGTGGTACTTAGGGGTCCCTGTCCTAGACATGATGTAAGACAAGATAGGTTCATTTGTACAAGCACAATCGTCCACGGTGTCCAGGCCATTCATACTTGTCACGTCAAGCTAGCCGTCGTAACAGCATATCGAGATATATCATGTCAGATTTATCATGTCAAGTTTACTTGTCAGGAGTACGCCACGACGGACCACTATCATGTCATGTTACTTGTCAAGAGTGTACCACTACGGGTTACTGTCGTGTTCATGGTACATGTGCAGGATAACATAGTACAAGCATTCCATCAAGAGACCCAAGTCACACTAAGGGTCACAAGACATGAGCCGAATAATAACAATTAAATTATAAAATACAAGGCTACGAAAGAGCCATGTGGCTCGGGCATATGCGGCCAGGAAAGAGGTCCATGCGGCTGAGGGCGGGTCAGGGTACATGCGGCTCAGGAAGGGCAGGCATATGCGCCTGAGGAGGGAAAGGCTCATGCGGCTTGTAGGGAATCAAGTTTATGCGGCTAGAAGGGGCAGGAGCTTACGCGACTGGGAATGGAGGAGGCCTTATGCGGCCAGGAGGATTTCAGGCGTATGCGGCTCAGGTAAGACTGAGTCTCATGCGGCTCAGCCAATGCGGGTCATGCGGTTCGGTCTACGCAAGACCATGCGGTTCAGTCTCATGTGGCTGGAGAAGGAGCGGCACAAGCGGTAGTGGGGGGACGTCGGTTCCATGCGGCCAGAAAGTGATCTCATGCGGCTGGGAATTATATGTGGCTCAGGGATGAAAGGGGCTTATGCAGTTAAGTCCAAACAATACGCATGCGACTGGATTTAGTCAAGGCACATGCGGCTGGAGAATTATATGCGGCTAGTTAACACTTGCCGCATGAAATAGTCATACGGCTAAGTCCATGCGGCTGAATCCTGTTCTTCTTCTCTATTCCATCCGAAAATGAGAACCAGGAAGCCATGCTTCTAAGCTCCACCTATTCCTTCATTCCAAGTCCAAATCTGGACTTCCATAGGTCAAAATAGAGCAGAATAAAATTCTCTACAACATGGAACCATCAGAACTTGATAATAACAAGATTAAATAGATCAAAACCCAAGAAATCCAAAAACACAATAAACTTAGATCTACAAGAAATGAGCCATGGAAATTAAAAATGCTAAGTACTAAAGTGTCTTAGAATCTCGTGGAGAAGACAATGGAATAATAAAACTTGAGTTCCTCCATGAAGCAAGTTGCACTTGCCTAAGCTCTCCTGGTAGGTGGAGAGAATTAATAGAGAAAGAAGAAGAAGTGAATGAGGAGAGAGAAAGGGGGTTGGTGGCTTAAATGATGGATGGTGGTAGGTGGGGTTCATGCTAACCCAAACCCAACCGAACCCAACCAAAGAAAACCAAGCCAAGCCAAGCCACACCAAGATGAGCCCAAAATAAGCTAAACTAGGATCAAGACAAGCATGACAAGTCTAACTACATGTTGGGATTCCGTACACGTATACAAAATACGTAATACGAACCACGGGCATTACAGAGATGACATGGGTTATCCATTTAGCATACTCAGAAGAGTATTATAATATTGCTCTCTGATCAAATCCCGTCTATCTCTAGGTTCCTCTTCAGATGATTGAGGAAATTGTATGCGAGAAAGATCTTCACGATACAGAGGAGTGTTGAATGCATTCTCCTCTTCTTCGGCATGCGGGTCCTCTCGGATATCAACTGCAAGAAGGAGATTGAAACAAAGAGTTAGATAAACTCTTATCTTTTAAAGGTAATAAAGTGCCCAAAAAATAGAAGGGCGCTTAAACCACAAAGTGGCGCCTAGTTCCAAGAAGGCGCCTCATCAGTGGCGCCTAGCACAGAAGAAGGAGCTTCATCAGTGGCGCCTAGCTCAGAAGAAGGTGCCTCATCAGTGGCGCCTAGCTCAGAAGAAGGTGCCCTATCAGTGGCGCCTAGCTTCGAAAGAAGGCACCCCATCAGTGGCATCTCAGAGAAGGCGCCTAGCTCAGAAATGTGCCATCTTTTCAGATGGCGCCTAAATAGAGTTAGGCGCTAGTTAAGTCAATTTATATCCAGAATAGGGCATAAATAACATTTGGGCGCCTTTCGGCCAGCCAATTTGAGCCCAGAAAAGGGCACAAATGACAAAGGCACGACAGTGGAGGCACCTGTTTATGACATGCACTACTAATCATCGGTGCGGGTGCGGACTAAGCTATGGTCATAGCGGCGTGCGGCAGTGGCAGAGGCGCCGGTACAACACTCGATAGTGGAACTGAGGCGCACAGCGGTGGAGCGACGTTGGGGTCGTTAATTCACAGCGTCCCAGGACGGCGACGCGGCGGCTAAGATATGACTGCGGCCGACGAAGCATCGGTGGCAATGGCTTTTTCCTTCGCGACGGTCGACTTGCGGGGGGGCATTGCTGTAAGGTCGGTCGGCTCGAAGACGAAGGTCTGTGGAGAAGACGAAGAGTATACATAATGGAGGAGAGAGTAATAGAATTTCTCTCTCTCCCGTAACCTATTTATAGGCACTCAAGTGGCTTAGGCGCCTGTTGGGTTTTCAAGGCAATTTTGCACAAATCGAAACGATAAAATCTCTTGGGATTCTGGACGGATTTTGTTGCATTTAATGCGCACCGTCATTTAAAATATTTCAAACGTTTAGCGCCCAAGTTTGAAAACTTTGAAGGGGGTCTTGTAGGCGCTCAAATATCAGTCTCTCTTAGGCGCCTAACGTTCTTAGGCGTCCATTATCTCTTAGGCTCCTAACTCTCTCAGGCGCCTATTATTTTTAGGAGCTCTATTCTCCTAGGCTCCATGTTCATCTAGGCGCCTATCTCTTTGAGGCGCTCTGTTTACTTAGGCGCCTGTTACTATTAGGTGCTCAGTTTTCCTAGGTGCCTATTCTCTTGGGCGCCTATTTTCTTGAATATCTATTTGTTTGATGATGTCTGCAAATCCACGTGGCGTATTAAGCTGCCATACATACTGAACGTAGCGCACTACTCCAAGCTTTTCGAAGAATGTGCTCATCACTCGCCCATGATTATGCGCCTATTCTGCATAGGCACCACATGTCAATAGGTGCCTCTGTCAAAGTAGGTGCCCATCTACAGGGAGGCACCTACTTTGAATAACTGCCAGGTGGTTATTCTTTTGCTCTATAAATAGAGTCTCACTCCCCCAACGTACAGACACAGAGAGGAGGGGTATAGCTCGAGCACTTGTCACACTTCTAATTTCGGCAATCATTAATCCTCAAGAGCAAGTTCTTCAACCGTTAATTGAAGTCGAAGTTTTGTCGATACTTCTACACGGTCGAGCCATACAGAAGATTTCTTGTCAACAGAAGCTCTGAGACACAGTGACTAGCTTGCTTCCACCCACAATCGCCTCGTCAAAGGGACAAAGCGGTAGTCATTCAGATCGAACTCCTATAGTTGTACTTTTCCAGAATTCATTGTACTCGTGTACGATTCTTTAAAGTTTGTAATAAAACTTTTTGTTTTTACAAACAGGCACCAGACCCGTTCGGCCTAAGAGGGAATTATGTTTGGTATTTATGATGCACTTTATTAGGACAGATTGTGACCGGCCACTGATGTGATAAACTACAATACTGGTAAGTTTGGGATCCTTCGGATACTGGACTAGCAACCCATACGGGAAGCGATCACCGACTTACATGCTGAGATACAAGTCCATTACGGCACGAAACGTCGTGACCTTCATTTAGATAGGGTCGATGGGCTAAGATTTGACTTGGGTGCAGGTGTAGGCCCTGCCACCCTTATGATTATGCTTGAGTTAAAGTTAGTTGGTTGATTGTATGGATTGTTGTCGGTTGCAGCCTTGGCGATTCGATACGGAGATATGCACGATCACTATGTTTATGGATATCATGTGGCTAACAATTTTTGTCGTAGGGATACGGGATTGGACATATTTATAATTCAGTTGTTGATCATAACATGCTTTACTGCTTAATCTTGCCATTAAACTGATCCTAAGACAATAATAGAAATATTACCAAATAAGATACATGCTTCACTAAATTACTTAGTGTTAGTTTAGGCGAGTGGGTCTTGATCGGTATGCGAGAGGATAACTACTGATCCTCCACCAGATTGCTTGTAGGTTCAGAAAATGGTCTGCTCATGGCGGAGCTTCGTTTGGATGCACTGAGGCATGGAGTTTCTTAGCGTTTCGAGGCGTACGACTCTACTGGGTTCGGCAGGCAGCATGAAGATGTTTCTGCCGAGAGTCATTGGATGTTCAATAAAAGATATGATGTATGGAACGAGACCCTTTGTCAGCTAGAGATATTATGAGCATTATAAGCCAATTGGCATATTCAGTTGGGCTATTCAAGCCTTTATAATCTACTTTAATATCAATAAAAGTGATTCTTTTGTATAATATGATGTGTCTCCACCTTTTTTGCTGCTTGTGTATTAAATTGAGAAAACTATTTTAAGAAGTTGTTATCATGCCTTGTACGAGTGCAACTCCAGACTCGTGCGGCGTCACGCCCTAAGCGAGGATGATTGATTTGGGTGAAATCGATACGAGGACGAGCGATTTCCCAAATCAGGGCATGACAAATTGGTATCAGAGCGGTTCTATCCTTCGGACCATGAACGAATCTCTTTGACCCTGAGTTGCTTTCGCTGTCGAAATTAGTTGGCCCTACGTTATTTTTGTAACCGCATGGCTTATGGATCTACTCGATGCTACATTGGATGTTCCATACAATAAGTCTAAATACTTGCGTGTGTCTTATTGCATGTGTTTGGAAACTTACGTGATGCTATCGAATAGTATTACAAAATGTTAGTTGTACCAAGTACAACAAGTTGTGTGATGTTTGTTGCATCTGTATAGCACGTCGCAAAGATGTTAGTTGCATCGGTGCAATGAGTCGATGTATGGGATGATACATGTATATAGCTATACGAATGGATAGCGAATGTGTCGAACGGATTCGAGTAATTGCTTTGGGTATCGAGAATGAATCGTAGTGCAAGTTGCAACGAATGGGATTCAGAAATTGTGGAGCAATAATTGCGAGTTGAGTTGGTCACTAAGTCAAAATTGAGTAGACGAATATATAAGTTGGTCGCTAAGTCGAGCTTGAGTAGGCGAACGTGTATGTTGGACGAATGTTGAATTGAGCCTTTAGTAAACGAATGTTGCATTTGTGATCACGTGATCACCAAGGCACGATTAGATCGGAATGGATGTCGGGCCAACGCTTATCATGTTACGAGAAACGTGACTCGATTTCTGAGTGGTATATGCCATACCACTTGTGCAATCTGTGTATCAGAATATTTGTGTCGTTGGTGATAGGCTCAATTTCTAAGTGGTATATGCAATACCACTTAGCGATAACTATGTTGAATCGTTTGGTGACTTGCGATAGATTGCATCGAGACAATTGTGTGTATCATTATAAGTTTGTCCGCGATAGTTAGCTATAACGATATAGATCTTGATGCATGCGAGACTTGATTCATATTCAAGTTCGAATGATAGCGGTGATTACGATAAATTGGAGTTTATGAGAAAGGAAGATGTTCAAGTTATGCACATCGACGATGCTATTGAGGTGTATCAAAAATGACATGCAATAACTCGGGGATACTCTGATCGAATAAACAAAAATTATGTTGAGTATTGTTGTTGGATGAATGAGATGCAAGTTGAGTTTTTATCAGTTCGAATGATAATGATGATTAAAACGAATTAGAATTTATGCGAAAGGAAGATGTTCAGGTTATGTATATCGACGATGGTATTAAGGCGTATCAAAGACGACTTGCAATAACCCAAGGATATTCTGATTGGATGAATGATGATTGCGTTGAACATTATTGTCGGAGGAAAGAGATGTAAGGTGAATTGATGTTAAGATTGGAAGATTTTGCTCGTAATATTAAAATTAGACATAGCATATCGAGACGAAGGCATAGGAAAACATAAGTACAAATAAGGATACAAGCAGAGCAAGTTTTCGATATCGAGATTTTGGTAGGTAACTGTATGAGAAGTTGATGCGAAATGATTTAGTTACTTGAGGATAGTTTCGATGAGTATAAAATGTCGCTGGGATTGATTGTGGGTAGATGGACTCGTATTCGAGGCGAGTAGATGTCACTTGGTTAGCAAAATTGTTAGCAGTAGTGCATGAGTGAATTGGATGGTAGCGACACATCAGTTACGCAAGTAGTATGTCATAATTTAGATTTGAAAGGATTATATCGGATTGGAAGAAGTCCTATAAGAATTGTTTGGAATTGATTTGGCTCCAATATAGGATATAGCATGGTTCGTAGTAACTGTCCCTCGTTGATGATTTTTAATTATCGAGCGTAGTTTCAGGGCAGCTGACCCTAGAAGACTTGACTGCCAAATCAAAGTAAAATGTCAGAGACCATAGGATGACCCTAATGAAGTCGCATAAGGAATTACGTCGAAGATAAAATGATGATGTAGTACATGTTGAGAAAAGTCTAGATGATCGAATAAATGTTTTGAGATTTGATGAAATAGCCTTGGGCTGGATTGATATGGATAGACTTTGACGATTGATCGAATAAGTACTCGAATGGTTTTGCTAGTCGATGATCAGATAGATATTGATGAACATACTTAGCATATCAATGCGGATAGGCGATTATGAAAATCGTGTTGTGTACGAAAGCGAGAATAATGGAATGACCCTAGAGATAGTATTATAGATCTTGACTCGGGTAACGGTTAGTCTCGAGTACGTTAAGTAAATAATCTATATTTGCGAAAGAAAACTAGTTGGGATGGATTTGAACTTTGGGTAAAGTATTCATACTCGATCGAGAATCGGAAATAAATGTAGCTTAAAAGACATTGGGTCGGAAAGATTGTAGATTTTAAGCATTATTGACCTAAGTTGACCTCTGGTGTCAGGAGAGATTTAATACGGTGTCTGGATAAGTTGCCTAGCGGGGGTAGTCCCAGACGTGATGCGTGGATAGATCGAGAGAACATAAATCTTATTGGAATAGTTGTGTGCGAATCATAGTGCAAATTATAGGCGAAAGAAATTTGGACATGTTGGACTTAGTCCATGTCATTGAGACGAGATTTCACAAATAGTTGGATAAAAGATTTGAGTTGCGCGTGAGATAGAAAATAAGTGGACGAATAGGCGCTACAGAGAATTGTTGCGATCGGATGTGCAACGACTTAATGCAACGCGTGCGTTAGATGGTCGGTGAGAAACTTATGGAATCAAAGTTGCAATTTTGAATCATATCGTATGCAAAGACGTTTGGGGAATGATCACGTATTACGGAATAATGCATACAAAAAGGATTTTGGGAATATATGCTAAGATCTGACCAAGTCGAGTACGGAATGGCTTGTGTTTGAGGATTTAAGTTAAGCATGTTAGCTTTGCTCGAATTCTCTACCATTGTACTTGGCTGAAATACATATATTGGTTAGACACCTAAAATATGTATACGATCCAAACTCGATGGTATACCAAATTCATTTGAAACTGCAGGGAGAATCAAGAATTATTAACGAAATCATACAAACGCTAGAGACAAAACCACGATAGTGAATCGAATCATCAAAGAGTAAATTCTATGGATCGAAAATTCGAGCGGTCAAGAGAAATGCATGGATTAAGTATTGGCTTCCGTTCGAGGACGAACCTTGTTTTGAGTGGTATATTATGTAATGTTCCACACTGCATGGTGCATTATGCTGAGTTGATTGAGGTATGAGTTTGATTCGAGGAGGCATGATTTCTATTTGAAAAAGTATTGATCGAGTTGATTTCAATTTACAGATATCGAGCAGAGTCCCTTACAACAAGCCAAAGCTTAGGCGATAGATCGAATCAATGGATGAGTGCGATGGAGCACGAAGTGCTCGCATGGTTAGCTTAGACGAGATGATCGTGCAACGATGATAAGTTGTCGAGCCATATCGGCTTGACGGAGCGATGGGCGTATTGGCTTAAGGTGGGCTGGTTCAGACCCTTCTTCCCTACTCCTTCATGCCTAATAAAATATACCCAGATATGCGAGTGTTTCTATTGAGTAAGTGAGCATGGCTAAATTAAGTAAAGGTCTTAGTGTATGTCGAACATTAAGATAGAATATTTAACAATGAACAATTGAGGCGACGTGCATCAAGTGCATGGGTCGCGCTAGGACATTGATGGTAGAATATTGAAAGACAAACGTGCATCAAATGTATGACTCAAAGAACATTGAGCACTAGGCTAGAACATCAAATACGATGTTGAACGTGCATCCGTGCACAAAAACTATATGTTTTGTTTAATAAGCGAATTAGACAAGTTATGGTGCAACACCATGGAACTATTAGAACATTGAAGGGTATGCTTTGCCCACAAAGCATGCAGTGTTGCACAATTGTCGAAGAACTGCTATTATGTGATGAATTTGAGAACATCCGATTTAGTAGATGTTGTATATTTGGGCATTATGCATTAATATGGATGTATTGGGGCATAGTATCGTTGGGACTTGAGATAGATTGAGTTGAGAGGAATGGTATATTGAGAACTTGAGATTGGATGGAAATAATATAACTTGCTTGCTTTTGTGCGAATTGCATGGTCAATGGACTTGGATAACTTGTGCACAGGTGATGCTTCCCTCGAACGAGTTATGACCGGGACACTGGTACCGTTTGGCCGATTCTTTGATACCATTATGCCACGTCCCGATTCCGTAGAATCGAAAGTCGTCTCCCGGGCGTGATGTCATGCGAACTTAAATTGCGTTCGCACAAGACATAGTCATAAGGTTATCCGAAACACAATATCTAATAGAGTACGCAGAGAAATTGAACAACACATTTGAGACAGAAGGAACTTTCTTTTCATTGATAATAGACATAATTTACAAGACTCTATTTGTAAGCACCCTGATTTTTGGAAAAAAAAATTATTCATTTTATATGATTTCTATTTATTAGATTATATTTTATTTTTAATTATGACTTTAGATGTACTTTTCCATAGCTTTGATTTTTTACGCACAAGAAGAGTCAATCTTTCGAAACGTCCTTCTTGAGTTTTGAAGTAGACAACTCTACCTTCAATTTGTTATATCATGTCTTATCCAAACTTGTCCCCTAAAATTTTTTTGACTTCACACAACTTCGGGTCAATTTAGACCAATTGACCTTTTACCGTAATTCTAGACCTAACTTCCAACGGGAGTTCAGAACTCGACATCGAACAAAACCAATTGACTCAATATATGGTTTTGATCCATTTTGAGCCTACGACACGCATGCCAAGGGTGTGCCACTCAATCGAGTTCACATGTGCTATTTATTTGCGAATGGCACATGAGACTCATCGGTTGACTTTTCGAATTCGATTGAATAGAAAATATGTTTGGACCATAACCTAGCCAACCCTACTTGTTAGAGCCATGTTAGGGTGCCATGACTTAGTGGAATTATTTTGAATTTGTTTTGGGGCAAATAGGTTTAAACACAATTTTGTATATATAATTATATTTATAATAGTCTAATATATTTATAATAGTCTAATATATATATATATATATATATATATATATATATATATATATATATATATATATATATATATATATATATATATAAGGCCTTAGTCATGGTTAAGTTTGAGATGCATATCGACTAAGAATTTTGTCACGAATAGTATAGTCATGTGCTTTGATTAGTTTATTAGCCATTGTAGGGAAGGCCTAGCCATATCAGTGTCTCTAATAGGAAAATAAGTCAAAGTTGTGATTTGACCCAATAAGTGGGTTAAATAGACTTTAATTTTCTAGAAAATTCGGTTAGACCGAACTAGCCCGGACTTGACCCGAGCCTGACCACACATGGAAGTCCTATGCATGGCCTGTAAACCCCATAAAAACTTGACTAGGATTATTCTTATTAATTTAAATTTAGTATGAGTCTGTAACGCCCCAGTCCCAAAATACGTAGGACTAGGAACGTAGACATGCCAGTTGTATACATACGAAGTACCCTCCAATATATGGAAACTTCGTATGAATACATAAGCTGTAAAATGCAGTAGAACTATAACTAATCTCATCCACACAAAATAAATGAATAAAAGATATCATATAATCAGCTATGAATTGTCGTTGGTACATATAGTTGGGCGGAGACAAATCTACTACCAACTATGAAAAGAAATACATAGTAAAATAAAGAGTTTGGCGAGCTAAGCGAAGACGATCCAAGTGCAATCATCCTCGAAAAAATAGCGATGATCACGACTAGAGCTAGAACACCTGCGAAAGACAAGAGTACACACCTGACGAGATAACCAGGTCCTCAGAGGGACGTAACAAGACACATAATATCATGCCAATAACTGAATAAATAAAGCTCAACATAAAAGTATATGTGACTACTCAAATAAAGGTCCTTAACCATTCTATGTGAAAATGCACTTTGAAGACAACGTTCCACACAAGGGCTCTCGAGACTAGAAACACGGCGCGTTAGCATTTCAACCAAGGCACTAGTGGCATCTAGAGGAAAATAAATAAATGCACGGCCACTAGCTTTTGGGTGAGTCACTAACGGCAACTAGAGGAAAGAAAATGCACGGCACATTTGTGTTTCAACCGAGGCACTAGTGGCATCTAAAGAAAAGTAAATAAATGCACGGCGCACTAGCTCTCGGCTGAGTCACAAATGGCAACTAGAGAAAAGTAAATGTGTGAAAGCCCATGCGCCTAATAACTGTCTTTTCCTCCCCATGCACTACTCGTGCTGAATCCACACCACGATATTTCTAATAACCGCTAAGTCTTCTAGACAACTATATTAGAAGTTATATCCTAACGCTCGTCCTGTACGCACCGATGTACGGTCGGTACGCAAGTCCGAATCTATATGAGACACGTGATATCGTGGCACACAGGTGTCGGCCAATGAATGCGGCACAAACCAAGGTGGTCCCTTAACTCTAGGCCAAATGCATAAAGAAAACTAAAGTATAGTAATTTACAACTACATATTGTTTTGAAAGAACAACTTATAAGAAATAAAACATGCATGATATTGAGCAAGAAATTAAACAGTAAAGGCAAGGTGTCTTGCTTGATGTGTCGCCTGGTGTGACGTCGGGTGTGGTGCACTAATCTAACAAGTCCGAGTAGTCCATTAGCCATGATTGATATACAAGGGTTCGAAATTCACGAGAAAAATAGAGAAGGATGATTAGTCATGATTGAGACTTTCTAATCTAAGAGATTTTTGAAAAGAAATATCTTAATATGAAAATATATTTTTATCTAGAAAATTATTTGGAAATTACAAAAAAATTAAGAACTAGATTTTTATTAAAATATGTTTTTAGAAAAAAATACTTTTAAAACCAAAAATTCTTTTGGCTAATTTCTAAGTTTTTGTCAAACTAGTATTTTAGGTTGAATTTATATTTTCAAAAAAATATATTTTTAGATGAATACAACATAATTTTTGAAATTATCCAAGGTTAAAACCTACTTTGTAAAACTAAAATTTTGATAAATAATTTTATAGATAGAAAATTTTGCATCAATATATCATAGCCCCTAATATATTTCTTTTATACAAGTAGTTTTTATCTACTTTAGTTAATAAAATATTTAACATAGATAATTGGTACTAGTCATACAACAATAATAAAGATCATAATAATATTTAAGTTCATTTTTCAAACCACTATACCACAAATGTTTTTACTAACTTTAAATAAAACCATTAATAATAATAATAATAATAATAATAATAATAATAATAATAATAATAATACTAATAATAATATTAATAATAGATATAATAATGATAATAATAATAATTATTATATACTAATATGAACCCTTACTGTTCTCTTCCCTACTTTCATACAGTGAGAGAGAGAGAGAGAGAGAGTTGGGAAGGGGGAAAATCGAGAGAGTGAGAGAGGAATAAGAAGGGGCTCACCGAGGAAGAGGGGTCGGCTGACCGCGCGTCGGCCGGCGCGGTGGCTTTGGGCACCGGGGAGGAGGACACGCGGCGAGGGGTTCCAACTGAGAGGAGGAGCGGCGCGGCTTAGCGCGTCGGGCGGCGCAGAGTAGTGGCGCGCGGGATCTCACGGCGACGGGCGGCCAAGACGAGGCCGGAATGGCGTTGATGGTGGAGACGGTGGCGCTGCGACGGTGCTGGCTTAGCGCTCGAGGAAGGAGAGGGCGGTGACGCTCAAGCGGCGCGGCGGTTCTGGGCGGAGCACTCGGGAAGGCGGGGAACTCGGCCGGAGGTTGGCGCTGTGGAGACGGGGGCTCGCCGACGGGAAATCACCACTGCGGTGGCGTCCGGCCGACGAGGGGCGCACACGAAGAACTCAACACCGACGGACGTTCCCGACAGCGGTCGTGGAACTCGGCTGAAGGCGTCGTCGGACGCGCAAAAGTGGTACGACGTCGAGTCGGCGGTCCCGAAATCGAGGTGAGAGATTTTTGGTTTGGGGATGATACTGGTGTATGTGGTGGTTGCTCGGTCAGGGTCAACCATGGAGGTGACGCCTGTGGTTGGCACGACGAACCGGTTTGTAATCTGTAATATTGGAAAATATGGAATGGACGCGGGATCCGGACACGATCGATACAGTGATTTTGTTGGACACAGACACCGTCGACCACGAATATGGTGGTGGTGGTGATGGCTTGCAGGGAGGAGCATGGTGGTTTTGCTAACGGTGGCGACAGTGGGGCTGTCGGTGTCGATGGCAGCGGGGTGGCGGTGTTGATGAAGGATGCTCTGCGGTGACGGCGGTAATAAAGGAGGAGACTGGCTGGCTGGGAGGAGGTTGTAGGCTAGGTACAGAACGTCGTGTCGGGATTGTCGACACGAAGAGGACTACGAAGAGGACAGATACAATATAGTTGTAACTATGGAATAAGATTATGGATATGGGAACACGGACACGATGCACGACACGTTTGTGGTAGAATTTTGTGGATGGTAGAATTTCATGGATGAGTACCTGCCTTTTTATAGGATGTGGGAATTTTCAGTTGGATAAGGATTGGGATTTACTAAATCCAATTAGATAAATCTCGCCCTTAATTTAAATCAAATCAATAAATTCAATTCCAAATCTAAATTAATTTAAATTTAGATAATCAAACTCAAATTAATTATAAATTATATCCTTAATTTTAAACTATTTAAAATTAAATCCATAAAATCTAATAAAAGATTTAAATTACCACAATAATTTTAAAACATATTTTTCAAAAATACTAATAATAATAATTTCAAAAATAATAATTATTTAAATATCTTTTTGAGTAATAAAATATTAATATTAACAATTTTCGAAAATCAATTTAAATATTAATAGGAGCTACTTCAAAAATACCTTTGAAATAATTTAAGATAATTAATAAACAATTTCGAGAATTTATTTATACATAAATTATATCTTACGCCTTTTTTATAATGATAAAAAATAAAGTAATTACTATATATTATTTTGAAACTATAAAAATGGAAAAAATATTTTTCTAAAAATATGTACGTTCGCACATATTCGCACTCGTCGAGCAATTACGAAAAATAAAATTTCGCGCGTGACGTACAATGCAACTACGCGACGTATAAATACAAAATAAAAAAATTAGTACCAAATTTATATTAAAAAAATAGTAGAATTTCAGGAGTTTTACATCCTACCCAACTTAAAAAAAAATCGTCCTCGAAATTAAGAATTAGTAGGGGTGAGAAGACACAAGGGGGTATCGATGGGGAACAATCAATTACAATGCTCAACAAAATCATACCGTAAGAAATCGTGACCTAAATTATAGGATTTAACACGGGTATGGTTAGGAGGGTCGCGAGTTAAGGCACGAGTAGAAGATTAAGGGTTTAAAGTTTAATCAAGAGTATCATGCAATAAAGAATGGTATGGTATCAAGAAAATAAGTTAGAGCCCTAGCAGATATGGGTTCTTGAGAGTAGGTTGAGGCACGAATAAAAGATCGATTAGGTTCATGCCTAAATTAAGTGATTTAAGGTCATGGTAGAAAATATAGGGCCGAGAATGAGGACGAGGAGTTTAGGATGAAGACATAGCAACATTGAGTGATAATAGTCATAATTGGTAGGATTGCTGGAGGAAATAAGTGCCTTCGTCCTTCCAAAATCGGTGAAGGCGAAAACGATATAAGGAGTTCAATGACGGCGTTCATCAATTACGAATACATGGTTCAAAGGCGACCGTATAAATTTCTAAAGAATCGTCAAGGCAGTCGTGGATGGAATTCTAAGGAAAAAGTTCAACTACATCCCATCTACGTAGATTGATATATAAAAAAAAGCGAACCAAAGTGCACTCGGTTGATCAGACCATCATGCACCGGTTCTGATTAGACAATATATTAGTGAGCGGTCGCTCAATATCATATGCCTTGATCAAGCTCGATAAAGAATTAGCTTGCAAATACTAGGCTATATTAGCATCATTAGTCTAGATAGTAAAACATAGGCACGAGGGTAGATGAAATAAGAACCAATATGAATAGTCTAAGAGTCATAAGGATCTAAGTCTTGTTTATTCCTATACCATCATTCTACGATTTTATTGTCCAAGGTTTGGTTGACCAAATGGGTTAAATTCCTCTAATCTCTATAGTCTAGATGATACTATTTATATTCTCCTTAATGGTCAAGAGTGTGTCGGGTCGTGGGGTGTTCTACCCAACTTAAAAGGATTAAGCTAAGGGTATTTGGGACATCTAACTAGTAGGGTCAATCTCTAGCAAGCACGAAGGAAAGATAAGGATAATGATAGAAGGAATCAAGCAAGATGCAGTCGATGAGTCGAACGATGGAATCGAGTAAAGAGGTCAAGTATGTGGATGAGATCCTAGACTTCTAATCCTATTCGCAGGCTTGCTTGGTACGGTAAAGTAACCAAATAATTTATCTCGACCTGCATGGGCCACCACAAAAACATGTAACACCCCAGTCCCAAAATACGTAGGACTAGGAACGTAGACATGCCAGCTGTATACATACGAAGTACCCTCCAATATATGGAAACTTCGTATGAATACATAAGCTGTAAAATGCAGTAGAACCATAACTAATCTCATCCACACAAAATAAATAAATAAAAGATATCATATAATCAGCTACGAATTGTCGTTGGTACATATAGTTGGGCGGAGACAAATCCACTACCAACTATGAAAAGAAATACATAGTAAAAAAAAGAGTTTGGCGAGCGAAGCGAAGATGATCCAAGTGCAATCATCCTCGAAGAAATGGCGATGATCGCGACTAGAGCTAGAACACCTGCGAAAGACAAGAGTATACACCTGGCGAGATAACCATGTCCTCAGAGGGACGTAACAAGACACATAATATCATGCCAATAACTGAATAAATAAAGCTCAACAGAAAAGTATATGTGACTACTCAAATAAAGGTCCTTAACCACTCTATGTGAAAATGCACTTTGAAGACAACGTTCCACACAAGGGCTCTCGAGACTAGAAACACGGCGCGTTAGCGTTTCAACCAAGGCACTAGTGGCATCTAGAGAAAAATAAATAAATGCACGGCCACTAGCTCTTGGGTGAGTTACTAACGGCAGCTAGAGGAAAGTAAATGCATGACACATTTGTGTTTCAACCGAGGTACTAGTGGCATCTAGAGGAAAGTAAATAAATGCACGGCACACTAGCTCTCGGCTGAGTCACAAATGGCAGCTAGAGAAAAGTAAATGTGTGAAAGCCCCTGCGCCTAATAACTGTCTTCCCCTCCCCATGCACTACTCGTGATGAATTCACACCATGATATTTCTAATAACTGCTAAGTCTTTTAGACAACTATATTAGCAGTTATATCCTAACACTCGTCCTTAACGCATCGATGTACGGTCGGTACGCAAGTCCGAATCTATATGAGACACGTGACATCGTGGCACACAGGTGTCGACCAATGAATGCGGCACAAACCAAGGTGGTCCCTTAACTCTAGGCCAAATGCATAAAGAAAACTAAAGTATAGTAATTTACAACTACATATTGTTTTGAAAGAACAACTTATAAGAAATAAAACATGCATGATATTGAGCAAGAAATTAAAAAGTAAAGGCAAGGTGTCTTGCCTGATGTGTCGCCTGGTGTGACGCCGGGTGTGGTGCACTAATCTGACAAGTCCGAGTAGTCTATTAGCCATGATTGATATACAAGGGTTCGAAATTCACGAGAAAAATAGGGAAGGATGATTAGTCATGATTGAGACTTTCTAATCTAAGAGATTTTTGAAAAGAAATATTTTAATATGAAAATATATTTTTATCTAGAAAATTATTTGAAAATTACAAAAAAATTAAGAACTAGATTTTTATTAAAATATGTTTTTAGAAAAAAAAAATACTTTTAAAACCAAAAATTCTTTTGGCTAATTTCTAAGTTTTTGTCAAACTACTATTTTAGGTTGAATTTATATTTTCAAAAATATATTTTTTGAGATGAATACAACATAATTTTTGAAATTATCCAAGGTTAAAACCTACTTTGTAAAACTAAAATTTTGACAAATAATTTTATAGATAGAAAATTTTGCATCAATATATCATAGCCCGTAATATATTTCTTTTATACAAGTAGTTTTTATCTACTTTAGTTAATAAAATATTTAACATAGATAATTGGTACTAGTCATACAACAATAATAAAGATCATAATAATATTTAAGTTCATTTTTCAAACCACTATACCACAAATGTTTTTACTAACTTTAAATAAAACCATTAATAATAATAATAATAATAATAATATTAATATTAATATTAATAATATTAATAATAGATATAATAATTATTATATACTAATATGAACCCTTACTGTTCTCTTCGCTACTTTCGTACAGTGAGAGAGAGAGTTGGGAAGGGGGAAAATCGAGAGAGTGAGAGAGGAAGAAGAAGGGGCTCACCGAGGAAGAGGGGCCGGCTGACCGCGCGTCGGCCGACGCGGTGGCTCTGGGCGCCGGGGAGGAGGACACGCGGCGAGGGGTTCCTACTGGGAGGAGGAGCGGCGCGGCTTAGCGCGTCGGGCGGCGCAGTGTAGTGGCGCGCGGGATCTCACGGCGGCGGGCGGCCAAGACGAAGCCGGGCTGGCGTTGATGGTGGAGACGGTGGCGCTGCGGCGGTGCTGGCTTGGCGCTCGAGGAAGGAAAGGGCGGTGACGCTCAAGCGACGCGGCGGCTCTGGACGGAGCACTCGGGAAGGCGAGGAACTCGACCGGAGGTTGGCGCTGTGGAGATGGGGGCTCGCCGACGGGAAATCACCACTGCGGTGGCGTTCGACCGACGAAGGGCGCGCGCGGAGAGCTCAACACCGACGGACGTTCCCGACAGCGGTCGTGGAACTCGGCTGAAGGCGTCGTCGGACGCGCAAAAGTGGCACGATGTCGAGTCGGCGGTCCTGAAATCGAGGTAGGAGATTTTTGGTTTGGGGATGATACTGGTGTATGTGGTGGTTGCTCGGTCGGGGTCGACCATGGTGGTGACGCCTGTGGTTGGCGCGACGAACCGGTTTATAATCAGTAATATTGGAAAATATAGGATGGACACGGGATCCGGACACGATCGATAAAGTAATTTTATTGGACACAGACACCGTCGACCACGAATATGGTGGTGTTGGTGATGGCTTGCAGGGAGGAGCATGGTGGTTTTGCTAACGGTGGCGACGGTGGGGCTGTCGGTGTTGATGGCAGTGGGGTGGCGGTGTTGACGAAGGATGCACTATGGTGACGGCGGTGATAAAAGAGGAGACTGGCTGGCAAGGAGGAGGTTGTAGGCTAGGTGCAGAACGTCGTGTCGGAATTGTCGACACGAAGAGGACTGATGCAATATAGTTGTAACTATGGAATAAGATTATGGATATGGGAACATGGACACGTTGCACGACACGTTTGTGGTAGAATTTTGTGGATGGTAGAATTTTATGGATGAGTACCTGCCTTTTTATAGGATATGGGAATTCCTAGTTGGATAAGGATTGGGATTTATTTAAATCCAATTAGATAAATCTCGCCCTTAATTTAAATCAAATCAATAAATTCAATTCCAAATCTAAATTAATTTAAATTTAGATAATCAAACTTAAATTAATTATAAATTCTATCCTTAATTTTAAACTATTTAAAATCAAATCCATAAAATCTAATAAAAGATTTAAATTGCCACAATAATTTTAAAACATATTTTCCAAAAATACTAATAATAATAATTTCAAAAATAATAATTATTTATATATTTTTTTGAGTAATAAAATATTAATATTAATAAATTTCGAAAATCAATTTAAATATTAATAGGAGCTACTTCAAAAATACCTTTAAAATAATTTAAGATAATTAATAAATAATTTCGAGAATTTATTTATACATAAATTATATCTTACTCTTTTTTTATAGTGATAAAAAAATAAAGTAATTACTATATATTATTTTGAAACTATAAAAATGGAAAAAATATTTTTCTAAAAATATGTACGTTCGCACATATTCGCACTCGTCGAGCAATTACGAAAAATAAAATTTTGCGCGCAACGTACAATGCAACTACGCGACGTATAAATAAAAAATAAAAAAATCAGTACCAAATTTATATTAAAAAAATAGTAGAATTTCAGGGGTTTTACAGAGTCACATATATATGTATTTAGTAATTCGTTGGACTACTAAGTAATTCTATAAATAATTTTTTATTTATAATATAGTTGTATTTTCTACTAAATCAATAGTTATTTTAGAAATATCAAAGTAGTTTTTATTAAATTATTTATTCTTAAATTTTGGAATTTTTAGGATATATACATGTGTACATCACACATACACACGCACATATAGAGTAGAGTTTTGTATCTAACATTTCATTCGCAACAATGTTATCAAACTGAATTAAGAAGTAAGAGGGTCGAGAAGGGTCAGCCACTCACCTTGATTGTTTGATTGAGGCGAGAGACCCATTGGCTGTGCTAGACGACGCCTACACGATCACCTAAAATCGCATAAGTAACTGATTAGAATACAGTCTAATTCAATGAGTTCGATACGAATGCGGAGTTCAAAAAAAACAAGCCATAAAAACCATCAAAAACATTCACAAAAATGCATTCAAAAAACCAAAGCCAAAGAAGCAAGTACGTATAAAAAGCAGAGCAACGCGAGGTCTCTTCCGACCCAACTGCAGAGTCCATCCTCGAGGCGCAACCCGCTGAATATGAAACTTGATTCCGAAGAAGCCATTCCATAACAAGAAAATGATCTTAATTCAATCGGTCCCGTTCAATCGATCCGGATCAATCGGTCCTGACTAAATCGATAGCGACAGTATTCCTTTCTCGTGCATCCAGTGGACAAAAAATGGGGTATGATATAGGGACGGGGCACTACACCATAAGCAACTAAGAAAAAGTTTTGTCTTCGAAATATAAGAAGATAACCTAATGCTAGAAAAACAATGAAGGAAACATTTTCTTAATCTCTGACTCGAGTTCCCTGGTCGACTCCTCGACCGAATAGGATCGCTCGATTTCGAAGCAGCTTATCCTTGTGCTCCAAGACTTTGATCGGTTCTTTTATATATGATAAGTCTGTCTTTAGATCTAGCTGACCAAGGTCTACCATATGGCTCGGATCATGCACGTACTTCTGCAACTGAGAGACATGAAAGGCATCGTGCACACCCAACAGTGCTGGTAGTAATATAATCTGGTAAGCTACTGGGGCGACTCGCTTCAAAATTTTGAAAGGACCCACAATTCTTGGAGTAAGCTTGCCTTTGGATCTGAATCTGGTGACTCCTCGTATGGGCGTTACCTTTAGAAATACATGGTCGCCTTCTAGGAACTCAAGGGGTCTTCAGTGGGTGTCGACGTAGCTCTTTTGCCGACTCTGTGCAATCTTCAGTCTTTCCCGAATGAGGTAATTTTTTTGTACGGTCTGTTCTACCAGGTCTGGGCCAAGAATCCATCGCTCTCCGACTTCGTCCCATTAAATGGGTAATATGCACTTTTGTCCGTATAAGGCTTTGTATGGCGCCATCTGAATGCAGGATTGATAGCTATTATTGTACGAACATTCTTCCAGTGGTAGATGGACGTCCCAACTTGACTTGAAGTCAATTGTGCAGAGCTGTAGCCTGTCTTCGAGAATCTTATTCATGCGCTCTGTTTGGTTGTTGGTCTGGGGATGGTAAGTCGAGCTAAAGTTCAACTTCATACCCAGAGCCGACTGAAGGATACTCCAAAAGTAGGATAGAAATCGTGCATCCGATCAGAGACGATGGATATTAGAACTCCGTGTAGCCGCATTATCTTGTCAAGATAAATCTGAGCCAGGAGATAGATGCTCCAAGTAACTTTTATGGCAATGAAATATGTTGACTTGGTTAGTCGATCGATGATGGCCCAGATATCATCATTTTCCCATGGCGTATTCGGCAGACCAACAATAAAATCCATGCACACGTGCTGCCACTTTCATTCCGAAATTGCCAGGTTTTGTGTCTCCCCGCTCGGCCTCTGATGCTCAACTTTTACCTGCTAACAGGCCATGCATTACTATACGAAGAGTGCCACATCTCTCTTCATTTTGTACCACCAGAAGGTCGTGCGGAGGTCCTTGTACATCTTGGTACTGCCTAGATACAAGGTATATTTTGCATAGTATGCCTCCGATAATATCTCCTTTCGCAGTTCTGAGTCATACAAAACACATAGTCGGCCCTTCACTCGCAGCATGCCGGTCTCATCTTCTGTAAAGTCGATCGTCTTTTCCATTGAAATAAGCTCTCGCATCTTTGTCAGGTATGGATCGTCCTTCTAAGCGGTCTTGATCTTTTCCCTCAAGCTCGGCTCTAGCTTTAGTTGCGCCAACTGCATTCCTCTGACTCAAACCTGGAGGTCGATGACCATCTCTTCTAAATCTCATAGTAGTTTTCTATTGATGGATAGTGAGGCAATGTATTTCTGACTCAGAGCGTCTGTCACAACATTTCTCTTGCCCGACGTATAGTCGATCGTCAAGTCATAGTCTTTGATCAATTCTAGCCAACGCCTCTGTCGTAAGTTTGGCTCCTTTTGAGTGAAGAGATACTTGAGGCTCTTGTGATTGATATAGATTGCGCATGCCACACCATAAAGATAGTGACGCCATAATTTCAACGCGAACACAATTGTCGCTAACTCTAAATCATACGTAGGATAGTTCTTCTCGTGCGGCTTCAATTGTTTGGAGGCGAAGGAGATCACCTTGTCTCGCTGTATGAGCACACATCCCAAGCCCTAGCCTGAAGTATCGCTGAATATTTGAAAACCCTCTACCCTATCCGGAAGTACGAGTATAGGGTCGGAACGAGCCGCTGCTTCAGCTCTTAGAAGGAAGCTTCACAGTCGTCCGACCACTCATACACAACTCCCTTTTGAGTGGGCGAGTCAATGTCGATACAATCATCGTAAAATCTTTTACGAAGCGTCTGTAGCATCCCGCCAAACCAAGGATATTTCGAATCTCACTAGCCGATATAGGCCGCTTACAATCATTAATGGCTTCAACTTTCTTCGGGTCAACTACAGTACCTTTTGATAAAATGATGTATCCAAAGAATGATACGATGCTCAGCCCAAATTTGTACTTGCTCTGCTTTGTATACAACCGATTATCTCGAAGAGTCTGGAGTACGATCCGCAGATGTTCTGCATGTTGTGCCATGTTCTTCGAGTAGAGGAGAATATCGTCGATAAAGACCACTATGAATTTATCAAGGAAGGGATGAAACACCTGATCCATTAGATCCATGAAGGCAGCGAGGATGTTCGTTAGGACATACGGCATTACCAGGAACTCATAATGGTCATATCAAGTACGAAAGGCTGACTTCGACACGTCGTCGGGCTTGATCTTGAGTTGATAGTAACCCGAATGAAGATCAATCTTCGAAAACACTGAGGTACCTTGTAGCTGATCGAACAAGTCATCTATGCGAGGCAGTGGATACTTGTTCTAGACGATGGCTTTGTTCAGCTTTGGGTAGTCGATGCACAAACACATTGACCCATCATTTTTCTTCACAAACAAGATGGGCGTTACAAAACACTAGGCCAGATGAATCCCTTGTCAAGCAACTCTTGCAACTGGACCTTGAGCTCCTTCAATTCTGTATGGGCCATTCTGTATGAAGCCATAGAAATAGGTCGGGTATCTGGGAATGTGTCGATGCTAAACTCGATTTCTCGGTCGGGTGGCACGCCGGGTAGCTCGTCCGAAAATACGTCAGGAAATTCTGCCACAACATCGGTCTAACCCGCATTTGCATCATCCTGTCGCATGTCTCGAACGGACGTCAAGTAGCCTTTACATCCGGAATGTAGCATCCTCCGAGCAAAAATTGCCGAGATCACCATGTAGGTCGATGATGCTTCACCACACGAGTAGAAGAATTCGAACACTCCAGGTATGTGGAAGGTGATCTTCTTTCTTGCACAGTCGATGGTGGCATTGCAAGCACCGAGCCAATCTATTCCCAGTATGATGTCGTAGTCCTTAATATCTAGAACTATCGTATCAAGAGACATATGTTTACCTCCAATACAGATAATTTTGTCTCTATAGCCTGTGTGTAAGTAGTTACGTACCCGACGGGATGTTAATGCTAAGGTTAAGGCCTATAGGTGTCACGAAAAATTTGTTCTCGACGATGAAGTCTGCAATATGAAACTATGTGTAGCATTGGAATCAAATAGTACACGTGACATCTGCTCCCGGATTAGAAATTTAGGGATATATTTTTTTATTTTTTATTTGATTAGATTATGATTAACTTCTATGGGCATTTGAAGGTCATGCCTAAGCTCATAGGTGAGTCATGACCATATTAAGGTCATATGGCCCTAGAGAGCTTATATAAATAGTATTTAGCTATTTTATATTTTATTATATTTTTTAGATGTTTTTAGATATTTATTTATTAAGGTTTAGTATTTTTAAAAGCTTCCAGGATTTACTGTTGGGTCAACTAGGGTTATTTTTGGACCAACTATTTTTATTTAGGTTGTAGGAGGTTAGAAATATTTTTTATATTTTTTTAGAATTTTTTTGGATTTTTTATATTTATTTGAATTTATTTGGCTTAGAATTGATTTTTTAAATCAATTTATGTAATTAAATACCCAGTCAAATCCTAGTCAGTACCAGGCGGCCACCTGTCAGCCGCACAGCGCTGTCGTGAAGGCCCACCTATCAGATAGGGAATGCTGACTCTGTAGTGGCTTATATTATGAAACTGGCTTCGAGTCGGCTAAGCCAAGTCGCATCGCAATTTGCCTGTTCATTCTTAGAGCGGGGTCGTCAGATGGCAACATGTGGTAGCTCAAGCCGCTCACACTGACTTGGCTGCCTTTATGTAGATATATATTGTGCAGAATTTGAAAAACCTAATTATTTGTGGTCGTTTTGAGGAGAATTGATCTCGAAGATTCCTCGACTTCCCTAAGTGATTTCAGACAGCTCCGACCTTATTTTTGCGCGCCATTTTTTTATTCGTCTTGAGGTTAGCTTTCATTATATATATTTTATTTTTCAGATTTTGTTCGTAAATTTTTGGAGAATTATTTGAGTATTGGTTGTCCAAAACTCGACACGTCGCACGGTTTTCGAGATCCCGGAAGATCTCGAACTTGATTCGCAATTCGTTTGAAGTTTTGGAAAGCTAACATGAAGATCTTTGACATATAAATTTTTCAAAAATTTAGAGGTTCATTTACTAATTTATTTATTATGTTGAACTTAGATTTGATCGGTAAATTAACTATTTGGCCACGGTTAGCCATAACAGCAATATCTTTTGACCAAAGCGTGATTTTGCGGCACGATCAATTCCGGTGCACTCATGGCACTAAAATCTACCAAGATACACTTTCAAAATCTTGAGTTCATGATGTTTGACTAGATAGTCAATGGTACACTTTGATTTGTGTGCCATAGTTTCTAAAATTAGAAATATTACTTTCTATGGCCAAATTTCCTTATTTAAGCTATATTTCAGATTATTATTAGGTTAAATTAGGTTTTTAAGTAATTTATTCTAGAATTAATTATCATTAGATGTAACGCCCCAATCATAAAATACGTAGGACTAGGATACATATACATGCCAGCTACGTATCGAGAGGACACCAGCCCAGCTCGAATACGTATAAGATGTCTGATTTTCTTAAGCAATCTATCTATTCAACTATAAATATCCCAATCTACTGATGATAAACTCTTGTATAAACCAAGTAAACTAATGCTGGTCAGATATTAGCAAACCGGTTACTACAAGTAACAAGAAAAGATAATATACAATAAGGTGGACCAGACTCTAATGCAATTATCTTGAACAAGCTTCTAATGAAAGATAAAGCTTGTAAAACTATGCTATACAGCAGCAATGTCAAAGTAATATAATATAAGACGAGTATGAAAAGATATGAACTAAATATACCTAAAATTCCTGAGAAACAATCATCAATTCTCCAATGTATTCTACCTCGATCACTTCAGCTAATACCTGAAGAGATCACCAGGTCCTCAGAGGACTAGCAAGACACATAATATACATGCCTACTTTAATAGTTTTTAACATGCAAGAAGGATATGGAATGGTACAAGTAAATAATATGAAACTAAGAAATAAGTGTAAGTGGCATGCCGTCAAGGATAGTGCTATTAAGCGTGACTAATAGTAAGTCGGGGTAGCCGCAGCCCGAAGGGAGCTCACAGTCCTATAGTCAGTAGCCGATGGGGAATCTCTAACTATAGTAAGGCTCATCCGTACTCGATGGGAGCTCACGAACGAGGTGGTCAGGTATAGTCACGTCTAATAACAGGTCAGTGTCAAATCAACGATCATGACTGAGTCAAGTCAATCAAGTACCGGAAATCAGACTAAGGTCAAGTCCAAGTCAAATAGGTCAGAAGATCATGGCAAGGACAAAACAATACTATCACTAGACATGAACAGGATAAGAAAGTAGATCAAGTAATATAGAAAAGAGTAAAAATCTACGTGCACGTAAAACTAGAAAGTAACCAGAACATGAAACAGGAGAAATATGAAACTAAGTAAGATATAAAAAATAGCAATATGGAAAAGTATGTAAGCACTGTAAAGTTTGGCAAGGTGTACTTGCCGGGTGTAGCGCGTAGAACCACAATAACCAACCTATCAACGAGTCACCAAAAGTCTAAATCCTGCAAACGACTCCGGATGCTGAAATAGATATTGCCAACATTCCCGAAATAAGCAAAATAGTAAGGAAAGGCTACCTATAAGTCTAATTCTGGACACAGGAGTAAAATGATAATTTTGGGTCAAAACGGTATCCACCGTTGGACCCGCTTTGCACCGAAAAGCGTGCCAGAGTCTATGGTCTCTAAAGTCATCAAACTACATATCTACGGATTTGTTTTGACGAGATGAACCCAACGGTATGTCCATAGTTGGATTTCGGCAGGCCGTACACAAATTTGCCTGTTGGATCGGATCACGGAACCGTCAAAATAGCGTTCCAGTCAACCTTCTCAGAATCGGACCAAACTTGGCATACAGGACCAAAAAAATAATACGGTCATGTTGGCATAAGTTTCGTCTCGAGTTGACGAACGTGCACAAAGTTATAAGCTAGTTTGCAAAGATGCTGATACCGGTTGATTTCGGCGTGCACACACGTCCAAATCAACTTCCACGAAAGCCCACATGTCCGGATATACCATCCGCGACTTTCGATGCAATTGGTACACGACAAAGTAGTTCAGTTTTGCGGGATGCACTCCGTATTCCAAAATTTATTGATTTAAAAAAATTATTTTTTGCCAATCTTGGAACTGATTTAAAACAGTAAATAATATACTAAAATTAAAAGTAAAATAGGATTTTGTCGACCTATAGGTTATCTTCAAAGTTGTTCAAATTGAATTTCAAATCATTCTTCGGATTGACCATAATCGGCCTTCCAAGTCGCTGGTCTGGACTACCTATGTACTATTTACGGAACAGTTTTTTTCCTAAAGTTTGCCTCGACCTTCTGGATCGATGGCTAAACTAAACCCAATTCTACTAGATGGGATTTTAAAAGGGTCATGCAGGCTACGTATGTGATTTGACAGATTGAATTTTTACATCTCAACGAGGGTGAAATTAGGGTTCAAAGTTACGTACCTCGCTATTGGACTGATTCAGAACAGAGTATTCTGTTCTTGCGGGATTTCGATGATTGCGGTGATTGCAGGCCGTTGCCTGTAGTCGACAAGGTTCGCCAGGGTCTGGGGATGGTTTGGGCGCATGGTGGTGGTCGCGACATCGGTTGGCCAGACGTTGCTGCTGTCTCTGTCGAAACCCAGGTTGCTACTATGTTGCTGCTTCCAGTGCCGGTCGTGCGCCTGGCCGTGCCTCTGGCCTTGCTGTCCAGCGACAGTGGCGGCCTGGTGGTTGCGACCTGGCCTACCATGGTTGCCACCGCTGCTGCTGCCAATGCTGGTGCTGCCGCTGCTCTCTCTCTCAACACGCGGGGAAAGGGAATTAGTTAGGGTTTTTAATAGGTTATTATTTAATATATAGATATATGTGTATACATACTCTAGTATAAATACTTATATACATACCAATATATATATAGTTATATTCCCAAAAATATATTCATAATATATGGTTGTATATATAAGGTGTACACATATACTAATAGGCGTATATATTTTACAAGTATTAAATGATAATTTAGATTAATAGATATATACATAAATATTTATATAAAATTGTATATACATATGTAGATAACCTTATAAATAATAAATCATATATATATTTATATATGGATAAAATAGAATTCGTAACTTACCAAATTTGTATAATAAACCTTATAACACTATTTAAAATATATATACTTACACCTTGTACATAAGTATATATTTATTCTATTATTATCATATATGTATACATTTATAACTAACTATACACTACAAGAAAAAAGACGATTCTTGACGGTTTATAAGTTGATAGTCGTCAAAAGCCGTCAACAATAGTGGTTTTTTTAACGTATTTAGGCTTACGTCAAGTGAGGCCCTTTTATTTGTTAAATTAGCAATTTTATACCATGTATGTTGACGGTTTCGGAGGATCCGTCAAGAAACAGCAATTTATTTATTGACGGTTTTGGTGATAACCGTCAAGTAATGTTTGTGCCAAAAACATAGCGGGATTTTTTTAACTGCCATTTTAGTAAATTTTTCAAAAATTTTATATGTGTTGACGGTTGTGGTTCCTTTTAATGGATGAACCCAGCAAACTTTCTTCCGATCGTCCCCTTCCTTTTCTCCTCTCTCCCTATCTTTTTCCTCCTTTAGAGAGAGAGCCCCCCACTCATCTCCTCTAAAGAGCCCCCACTCCTCTCCTCCCTTTTCTAACCCTATAAACCCTAAAATTGCTCTCCAACTACTCTGCATCCTCGCCATGCATGCCGATGCCGATGTAATGCCTGTGGTTCGTATTACGTATTTTGGAAATACGTGTACGTATCTTTTCTTGTATTATTCCTTGTTTAGCTCTCAGCTTGGTTTAACTCTCGGTTTGGGTTGGCTTGGTTCGGCCGGCCCAATGCTTGGTTCATCATGGGCCAAAGGTGGAACACCTTATCCTATGCTTCTCCTTCATTTCCACCACAACCCCCCTCTTTATTATCCCCACCAACCTTCTCTCTCCTCCATAATTCTCATTTACTTCTCCTTCCTCCACCATTACTCTTCTCCACCAACCAAGAACACCATAGGCAAGTGCAACTTGCTTCCACAAGAGAACTCCTTTTGATGGTTTCATTAGCTTCTCCTCATGATTCTAAACCACATTAGAACTTGTCATTTTCCCTTTTTAGACTTTAATTTTTGTAGATCTAGAAATTAGTTACTTTCGGATTTTGGTGGTTTTGATCTATTAAACTTGCTTGTTTTCAAGTTTTGATGGTTCCATGTTTTAGAAAATTTTATTCTATCCAATTTTGACCTTTGGAAAGTTGGATTCGGACTTGTTTTGACCAAGATTTGGACAATTGAAGCTTAGATTCAACTTTAGAGTTCTTGCTGTTCTTGCCATTTGGAGAAGACAGTGAACAGTGAGCTAGCTTTTTAGCTTACGCCGCTGAGCTGTACGCTGCTCTTTAGCGAGCGTACGCTGACTTGAGTACGCTGCTCTTTAGCGAGCGTACGCTGACTTGAGTACGCTGCTCTTTAGCGAGCGTACGCTGACTTGTGTACGCTGCTCTTTAGCGAGCGTACGCTGACTTGTGTACGCTGCTCTTTAGCGAGCATACACTGACTTGTGTACGCTGCTCTTTAGCGAGCGTACGCTGACTTGTGTACGCTAGCCTTGATACGCTGCCTGTTGGCAGCATGTCTTGAGCGTACGCTAGCTTGAGCGTACACGTGCCTTGGTACGCTAGCTTAAGCGAGCAAGGCGTACGCTGGCCCCTTTCGTACGCTAGCTCGAGCGTACGCAGTCTTGAGCGTACGCTAGCTTGAGCGTACGCTGACCTGTAGCTTGAGCGTGCCCTTGTGTACGCTGACCCTTGCGTACGCTTCCCATTGGAAGTGTATGGATCCTTTGGTACGCAGACTTGAGCGTACGCTAGCCTGAGCGTAGCCTGGCTTGAGCGTAGCCTGATTAGCCTTGATCTTCTATAGCCCTGTATATTGATATTTTATTAGATATTTAACGTCCATTTTATATCCTTACGCCTTTTTGTCATGAACTTGATAATCATGGATTTGTTTAATATGTTTAGAAATAATACCTGAGCATGACACGATAGTGACCCGTAGTGGTGCACTCCTGACATAATGACCTGACATGACCTGATAGTGGTCCGTCGTAGCGCACTCCTGACAAGTACACTTGACATGATAAACCTGACATATTATATCTTGATAAGCTGTTGCGACGGCTACCTGACATGACATGACCTGTATAAATAACCTGGACACCGTGGGCGATTGTGCTTGTACAAATAATCCAGTCCTGTCTTGCATCATGTCTAGGAGGGGACTCCTGAGTACCACGGTCAGGAGTACCTACTAAAATGGACTAAGGTTAACAACTAGATTAATACATTAGTCATGAAGAGATTTTCTAGCTACAGGTAATCCCGTTACCTGGGCGCGCTTGGGATCTGTAGCCTGCCGTCGAGTAGGGCACATTTCCAGCACACTGTCATGTGTTGCACCCTTCAAACTGCTTAAGGGTACATACGTTTCCTGGACGATGTACCCCCTGAATTCAACCCTAATCTCTCGACCTGGGTGACCTGGATGGTCTGCAGGGCTTGTGGCTGTGGAATAATCTCACTGCATCTTGCTAGTAACTAGGCCTGTGATAACCCTAGTTAGTTAAAGTATCAAGCCGTAGTTCTTGCTTGGCCGTGAAATGATTGGATGGAGTCTAACCAGTCTAGTCTTGCCCTGATCCTGTTCTAGACTATTGAATAACCAGAATGCTTGTATTTGTTTTACCGATAAATGGTGAGAATTCCAAGTTCCGTTCAGACAAAGGGTTACAACCCCGGTCCTTGTTTAGTTTACGGGTTGTAACCTGGCTATCTGAATAGTTCCATGGTTATCTCGTCGTATATCATCCTGATATGTTTCCTTTTATTCCAGTCCTTATTTTATTTATATTTATATTCCTGTGCTGATTGTTGGTTTTAGTTCTTAAGTGAAGCCTCCTTTGTGGCACTTGCTCTTTCTGGGGTCTGACCCAGCTGGTTTTGTGTGGCCAAATTTCGGAGCAGCTCCAGAGGATCTACCGACTTCCCAGCCAGATGGCAGCCACTAGACGGAACCCTGGCAACGAGTGGGTTATTTTTGGCTCTTCCGCTCTATTGTAAAAATATTCTTTTGAGGCGTTTAGCCGACGAGCACCTGTTTAGCTCGATTGCACTTACTTACTGTCTGCCTACGGGCTGTAACATGATTGACAAATCCTAGGGTTGATCATGTATAACTAAACTCTTGCTAGTCCTAATATTTTGTAACGACTAGCTTCATGATCAACTGAATATGTAATATTTGGGATGCCTTATTATTGTATATTTAATGATCATACATCTTGTTACTCTTACTTACTTGCTTATGATTGTGACACTAGGCTTGTTCATGACCTTAAGAGACTGTTGGCTTGTAGATAAACCCTCATGTATCCTAGACAGTCGTGACCGTATAGCGAGATGGAATCCATTTCAATATACGTAGCTGGCTATGTCTGCCCCCGCTCTCCAGTATTCTGGTTCTGGGGCGTGACATGGTTTATATGTGAGGGTTTACCGAATAGATGTCTCAATCAGTATTCGTCCTTGATCTCTGTTCGTATCTTCTGAATCCCTGGATTCTTGTCCTAATCATATGCTTGTATCATTGCTCTGTCCTGGTCCTTTCTTATTGTTTCCTATGTCGTCTTCTTCAGCGGCATAGTACCTGACCCGGCCGATCAGCAAGGCGGAGCACCTCCCGCGGACCAACAGCAACCTGGAGATCAAGCCCAGCATTCCGGAGTAGCCTCCAGAGTCGTGCCTTCTGGAGAGCCACCAGTCCAGCCAGTTCAGCCTGCCGAGCCTGATGACGACACTTTGGTAGGACTCGTCAGGACCTTGATAGCTTTCCAAGACCGGCGTGGAGATGCCTTGCACCAGGCAGTGGCGGATGCTTTGACTAGAGGTGGTCATCCAGGGAACAGCGCGGCCAACAGCTTCAAGCGCTTGAACCCTCCCTTCTTTGACGGTAGTGAAGATGCTATCGCAGCAGATGCATGGCTTCAGGACACAGAAGTGATTCTAGAAGCAGCCAGGACTCCAGAGAACGAGAAGGTGGCCGTTGTGCGCCTGCAGTTGTTAGATCTTGTCCGCAGCTGGTGGGCAGCGCAGGCCGTTGGATTAGCAGCCCCCATTGCTTGGGCAGTATTCCGGGAGAGATTCCAGACCAAGTATTTTGATGCTGTAGCTCGGTACGATCTACAGACGAGGTTCACAAATCTGAAGCAATGAGGCAGGACGGTCGACGGATATGCGGCCGAGTTTTCCAGACTCAGTCGGTTTGCTCCCACCTTGGTGGCAACCGAGTATGATAGAGCCCAGCGGTTCCAGCAGGGACTTCATCTGGAGATCTTGTTGGCAGTCGAGCAGTTTGAGCATCAGACTTTTGATGCAGTCTTGAGAGCAGCCCGGAGGCATGAGTATACCTCCCAGAGGATTGTGGATAGGGTCGAAGGTCGGAAGAGATCTCACGGCCAGATGAATCAGTCTTCAGCACCGGCCCCGGCAGCCAGGGCTTTGACTATTGGAGCTCCGAGGCGAGCGGCCTCAGTAACGTCGGTTCAGCATTCAACTCCGACGCACCCTCAGCAGCAGCAGAAGCAGAAGCAGTCTTCCGCAGTGGGATGTTCTCATTGTGGGAAGCCAGGCCATGTGTGGCAGAGTGCCGTAGGGCACAGGGATTATGTCTGGCTTGTGGAGCACCAGACCATAGGGTTGGATCCGGCCCGAATAGGGGGTTTCATCGTCCAACCTTTCTAGCTCTTCGGTGAGAGGACCAGCTCCGGTCCAGCAGCAGCAGTATCCATTGCCGAGGCCCTTGCCGCCTCAGACCCAAGTGTTCCAGCAGCAGAACCCCCAGTAGTATGCACAAGCCCAGGCCTTGAGTCAGAGTAGGCAGCGAGGGTTTCAGCAGAGGGGACCAGCACCCCGAGGGCACGGTCAGGCTATGGTGATGACCGTAGAGGAAGAGTTGGCACCAGGTGAGGTAGTGGCAGGTACTATTCTCGTCAACTCCTTTCCAGCTTCAGCTTTATTTGATTCTGGTGCATCGCATTCTTTTATGTCTGCACGATTCGCGACACGGGTAGGATTGGAGCCCGAGTCATTATCAGTAAGGCTCAATATACTTACTGGTAACGGACTTGTGGGAGTAAATAGAGTGTTTTCCTCGTGCGGATCGTAGTTAGCGGTAGAGAATTCCCCGCTAGGTTGATAGAGTTCCCGATGGCCGATTATGTGTGGTCCTAGGGATGGATTGGTTGAGGAATCAGTATGCTAGAATAGACTGCCACATTGGCAGGGTTGTTTTTAGCATTCCAGGAGAGCCAGAGTTTTCTTTCTCCCGAGGCGAAGTTGAGTCATCTCCTCCAGTATTACGGATGGCAGTAGCAGCAGTTCAGTTGCCCAGGATAGTGGATGAGTTCCCAGATGTTTTTCCAGAGGAGCTTCCAGGTATGCCTCCGGAGTGGGAGATCGGTTCACTATAGACTTGATTCCCGGGAGCCCCAGTATCAGAGAGAGTCTACAGGATGGCGCCATCAGAGTTGGAGATATTGTACAAGATGATTGAAGAACTCAGAACCAAGGGATTCATTCGTGCTAGTGGATCGCCTTGGGGAGCCCGATGCTTCTTGTAAAAAGAAGGATGGTACGTTCAGGTTATGGTTGATTATCGTACCTTGAACTCAGTGACAATCAAGAACAGATACCCTCTTCCGAGGATAGATGACTTGTTTGATCAACTCAAGGGGGCTTCAGTCTTCTCGAAGATTGATTTGCGCTCAGGTTATCATCAGATCAGAGTCAGAGAGCAGGACATCCGAAGACGGCTTTTAGATCAAGATATGGGCATTGGGAGTTCCTCGTTATGCCTTTTGGAGCAACCAATGCGCCGGCCGTATTCATGGACCCTATGATCGCATCTTCATGCTTACTTGGATCAGTTTGTGATCGTGTTCTTGGATGACATCCTGGTCTACAGCAAGAGTGAGGCGGAGCATGAGCAGCATCTCCGTATAGTTCTTCAGATCCTCAGAGAGCACCAGATATGCCAGTTAGTAAATACGAGTCTGGCGATCGTATTTTGTACTTGGGTCATATCATCACTCGAGGAGGAGTAGAAGTGGATCCCAGAAGATTGTGGCTATTGGTCATGGCCAGTGCCCAGCACAGTTGCAAAGTTCGCAGTTTCCCTCGGATTGGCTGGCTATTACGGCGATTTGTTTCAGACTTGCTCGAATTTCGCGCCATTGACGCAGTTGACCCGCAAGGATGCGCAGTTTGCTTGGACAGCAGAGGTCAGAGTTCTTTGAGCAGTTAAAGCGAGGATTGATAACAGTCCTATTCTCACGCTTCCAGATGGAACCGGAGGATTTTCAGTGTATTGTGATGCTTCGACAGAGGTTTAGGATGTGTTCTGATGCAGCATAGAAAGGTAATAGCTTATGCGTCACGACAACTTCGTGATAATGAGGGATTACCCAACCCATGACTTGGAGCTGGCAGCAGGTGTTGTATTAAGTTGGGGGCACTACTTGTACGGAGATAGGGTGGAGATTTTCACGACCACAAGAGCCTGAAGTATGTTTTCACCCAGAAGGATCTTAACATGCGAGAGGAGATGGCTGGAGCTTCTTGTGGATTATGATGTCAACCTGCAGTATCATCTGGGAAGGCCAATGTCGTAGCAGATCATTGAGCAGGAGAGCCGGAGCTTATTTCCTAACAGCGCAACCAGAGCTGTTAGCAGATCTTCAGAGTGGGTATTGAAGTTGTTTCTCCCTTCCAGTGTGGCATTGATGGCCAGCATGCAAGTTCAGTCCACTATAGTCGAGAGGATCCGGATGGCGCAGTCAACAGATTCCAAGCTTCAGTGACTCAGAGCAGAGTGTGAGGCGGGACGAAGACCAGAGTTATGTATTCATGAGGATGGTACACTCGACTAGTAAGCGTCTTTGTATACCCAGTGGAGATATCAGACAAGAGGTCAGTCAGAGGCGACAGTTCTCAGTATTATCCATCCTGGCAGTACAAGATATACCGTGATATCCGTCAGCATTCTGGTGGAATGGCATGAAGTGGGAGATAGCTCGGTTTGTCTCTCGGTGTTTGGTTTGCCAACAAGTTAAAGCCGAACATCAGAGACCGGCTGGACTTCTTCAGCCCTTACCGATTCCAGAATGGAAGTAGGAGCATGTGACCATGGATTTCGTGACTGGATTACCTAGATCCCCAGCTAGTAGAGATGCTTTGGGTCATTGTGGATAGGCTTACCAAGGTAGTGCACTTTCTTCCGTTTAGAGTTGGTTAGTCGACGGCTCAGCTAGGATATGTACCTCAGGCAGATTGTCAGATTGCACGGAGTGCCAGTCAGTATCACCTCGGACCGAGATTCAAGATTTACGTCGCACTTTTGGCGTAGCTTGCAAGAGAGTTTGGGGACTCATCTCCAGTTCAGTTCGGTATATCACCCGCAGACGGATGGCCAGTCGGAGAGCGATCCAGACTCTTGAAGACATGTTGCGGTCTTGCACACTTGACTTCGGTGGTTCATGGGAAGATCATTTGCACCTGGTAGAATTTTCATACAACAATAGTTTCCAGGCCAGTATCCAGATGGCACCGTTCGAGGTACTGTATGGCAGAAAGTGCAGATCCCCGTTAGCCTGGGATGATGTTGGAGAGAGGCAGATGCTTGGTCCAAAATGATTGCTCAGATCGTTGAAGTGGTCAGGCGAGTCAGAGATCACCTTCGAGTTGCCCAAGATCGCCAGCGCCATTGGGCCGATTCTCATCGGCGCCCTTTTGAGTTCTCGGTCGGCGATCATGTATTCCTGAGGATTTCGCCTAACCATGGCGTCATTCGTTTCGGCGTACGGGGAAAGCTTAGTCCTAGGTATATCGGGCCGTTCGACATTCTGGAACGAGTAGGAGATGTATCCTATCGTCTCGCTCTTCCACCGTCGCTAAGCGAGGTGCATGACGTGTTCCATGTATCCCAATTACGACGGTACATCCCGGACCCGAGCCACATCCTGGATCATTCGGAATTGGTTGTTGGTACCAACCTTTCGTATGAGGAGAGGCCCGTGTCTATATTGGATCGAAGAGAGAAGATCCTCAAGAACAAGACTATCAAGTTAGTCCGAGTTGCTTGGGGTCATCACTCTTTGGGGGAGTCAACGTGGGAGCGTGAGGATGATATCCGATCACGATATCACGACTTGTTTAACTCGTGAGGTATAATGTCTTTCTTATGCCTCATGCCATCAATTCCTTGCTTGCATGATTGATTGATTGCCTAGTATAATTGCCTGAGAATAGTGTAGCTTGTTCTTGTCCCTCTAGCCTCTTAATTAAATTCCGAGGACGGAATTCTTTTAAGGTGGGTAGAGTTGTAATACATGTGGTTCGTATTACGTATTTTGAAAATATGTGTACGTGTCTTTTCTTGTATTATTCCTTGTTTAGCTCTCGGCTTGGTTTAACTCTCGGTTTGGGTTGGCTTGGTTCGGCTGGCCCAATGCTTGGTTCATCATGGGCCAAGGGTGGAACACCTTAGCCTATGCTTCTCCTTCATTTCCACCACAACCCCCTCTTTATTATCCCCACCAACCTTCTCTCTCCTCCATAATTCTCATTTACTTCTCCTTCCCTCACCATTACTCTTCTCCACCAACCAAGAACACCATAGGCAAGTGCAACTTGCTTCCACAAGAGAACTCCTTTTGATGGTTTCATTAGCTTCTCCTCATGATTCTAAACCACATTAGAACTTGTCATTTTCCCTTTTTAGGCTTTAATTTTTGTAGATCTAGAAATTAGTTACTTTCGGATTTGGTGGTTTTGATCTATTAAACTTGCTTGTTTTCAAGTTTTGATGGTTCCATGTTTTAGAGAATTTCATTCTATCCAATTTTGACCTTTGGAAAGTTGGATTCGGACTTGTTTTGACCAAGATTTGGACAATTGAAGCTTAGATTCAACTTTAGAGTTCTTGCTGTTCTTGTCATTTGGAGAAGACAGTGAACAGTGAGCTAGCTTTTTAGCTTACCGCTGAGCTGTACGCTGCTATTAGCGAGCGTACGCTGACTTGAGTACGCTGCTATTTAGCGAGCGTACGCTGACTTGAGTACGCTGCTCTTTAGCGAGCGTACGCTGACTTGAGTACGCTGCTCTTTAGCGAGCGTACGCTGACTTGTGTACGCTGTCTTTAGCGAGCGTACGCTGACTTGTGTACGCTGCTCTTTAGCGAGCGTACGCTGACTTGTGTACGCTGCTCTTTAGCGAGCGTACGCTAGCCTTGATACGCTGCCTGTTGGCAGCATGTCTTGAGCGTACGCTAGCTTGAGCGTACGCGTGCCTTGGTACGCTAGCTTAAGCGAGCAAGGCATACGCTGGCCCCTTTCGTACGCTAGCTCGAGCGTACGCAGTCTTGAGCGTACGCTAGCTTGAGCGTACGCTGACCTGTAGCTTGAGCGTGCCCTTGTGTACGCTGACCCTTGCGTACGCTTCCATTGGAAGTGTATGGATCCTTTGGTACGCAGACCTGAGCGTACGCTAGCCTGAGCGTAGCCTGGCTTGAGCGTAGCCTGATTACCCTTGATCTTCTATAGCCATGTATATTGATTTTACTAGATATTTAACGTCCATTTTATATCCTTACGCCTTTTTGTCATGAACTTGATAATCATGGATTTGTTTAATATGTTTGGAAATGATACCTGAGCATGACACGATAGTGACCCGTAGTGGTGCACTCCTGACATAATGACCTGACATGACCTGATAGTGGTCCGTCGTGGCGCACTCCTGACAAGTACACTTGACATGATAAACCTGACATGTTATATCTTGATAAGCTGTTGCGACGGCTACCTGACATGACATGACCTGTATAAATAACCTGGACACCGTGGGCGATTGTGCTTGTACAAATAATCCAGTCCTGTCTTGCATCATGTCTAGGAGGGGACTCCTGAGTACCACGGTCAGGAGTACCTACTAAAATGGACTAAGGTTAACAACTAGATTAATACATTAGTCATGAAGAGATTTTCAGCTACAGGCAATCCCGTTACCTGGGCGCGCTTGGGATCTGTAGCCTGCCGTCGAGTAGGGCATTTCCAGCACACTGTCATGTGTTGCACCCTTCAAACTGCTTAAGGGTACATACGTTTCCTGGACGATGTACCCCCTGAATTCAACCCTAATCTCTCGACCTGGGTGACCTGGATGGTCTGCAGGGCTTGTGGCTGTGGAATAATCTCACGCATCTTGCTAGTAACTAGGCCTGTGATAACCCTAGTTAGTTAAAGTATCAAGCCGTAGTTCTTGCTTGGCCGTGAAATGATTGGATGGAGTCTAACCAGTCTAGTCTTGCCCTGATCCTGTTCCAGACTATTGAATAACCAGAATGCTTGTATTTGTTTTACCGATAAATGGTGAGAATTAAGTTCCGTTCAGACGAAGGGTTACAACCCCGGTCCTTGTTTGGTTTACGGGTTGTAACCTGGCTATCTGAATAGTTCCATGGTTATCTCGTCGTATATCATCCTGATATGTTTCCTTTTATTCCAGTCCTTATTTTATTTATATTATATTCCTGTGCTGATTGCTGGTTTTAGTTCTTAAGTGAAGCTCCTTTGTGGCACTTGCTCTTTCTGGGGTCTGACCCAGCTGGTTTTGTGTGGCCAGATTTCGGAGCAGCTCTAGAGGATCTACCGACTTCCCAGCCAGATGGCGGCCACTAGACGGAACCCTGGCAACGAGTGGGTTATTTTTGGCTCTCCCGCTCTATTGTAAAAATATTCTTTTGAGGCGTTTAGCCGACGAGCACCTGTTTAGCTCGATTGCACTTACTTACTGTCTGCCTACGGGCTGTAACATGATTGACAAATCCTAGGGTTGATCATGTATGACTAAACTTGCTAGTCCTAACATTTTGTAACGACTAGCTTCATGATCAGCTGAATATGTAATATTTGGGACCTTATTATTGTATATTTAATGATCATACATTGTGACTCTTACTTACTTGCTTATGATTGAGACACTAGGCTTGTTCATGACCTTAAGAGACTGTTGGCTTGTAGATAAACCCTCATGTATCCTAGACAGCCGTGACCATATAGCGAGATGGAATCCATTTCAATATACGTAGCTGGCTATGTCTGCCCCCGCTCTCCAGTATTCTGGTTCTGGGGCGTGACAGCCGAATATGCCGTCGTTGCCCTCAACGCCGCCGGGTCGTCGACATCACCGTCGTCGACTTCCGTGCCGACCCCCACCGGGAAGACCATCACTCTCGAGGTAGAGATCAGTGATTTCTTCCTCCTTTGTCAACTTCCCAATCCTCCTCCACTGCTCCTCCTAGAAAATTAGGGTAGGGCTATGGCGATGGAATCAGTTCTCCCCGGTGATCGTCGGCGAAGGAAGGATCGGAGGGCGCTCCAGGGTATGGGAGAGGCCAGGACCTCCTCGTCGGAAGGGGCCAGTTGGTTCCCGCCGACTTCAAGGGCCCGGTCTTCGTTTGCACCAGGAACGACGATCTCGACGTGGTGCTTGAAGCCACTCTAGCTTCACGATGGGCTGGTAAAGTTTGTGGTTAAACCCTCTGATTTATCAAATAATTAACTTGCTCTGTTGGATATATTATAATTCCCACCAAAATCGAGGTTCCACTATTGTCTTGAGTTAAATAGTTAATTTTGCTGGTGGAATGCTGCTTCAGTAAGAAAAAAAGGAGTAAATTTTTGGCCATTTTGAAGTAGTCATTCTTGGAAATTACACTTTGTGTCGTTACAAATTCACATCTATAAAACTTTTGCAGTCTTGAAATACTTCTATAATCTTCAGAATCCGAGGAAAAAAGAAAAGAAGATTAATTTGGCAATATATGGCTGGAAAGAATCCACTAAAAGATTAAATTTTTGGCCATTTTGAAATAGTAATTTCAATGAATTACACTTTGTGTTGCTACAAATTCATATATGTATGCAATACTTTTCTAATCTTCTAGAATTCGAAAAAATAAAATAAAAATTAATTTGACAATATATGGTTGTAAAGATTCTAAAGTATATGTTGCACTTACATGAATAGACAGAGACATATGACGCGACATCGATTTTGTCGTGTCCTAGTATGTTCTGGAGTATGTGTCTGAAACGATGCACCGTGGACATGTCACTAATTCGGAGTGTCGGTTGTTCCTAGCTTGAAATAATTACACCAAATTTGAATTTTTTGAGTTTGTAATTGATGTATTTGTTTTTGTTTGATCCAGTGACCCAGTGGGTTGCTTCTCTATGATCCTCCAGGAACTGGGAAGATATATAATGTATTTCAATCAGCACGATTATATCTTTCTTGTCTATTTATTGAATTTTTATATTTTGTCTTTGTAATATTTTAGATTCTTTACTTTCTGGGGAACGAAGTGCCAAATACATCTGACCCTAGTAAATTTATACGCTACATTTATAATCGGATAATACTTGAAAATATGACCATTCGAGCTAGTGCCGTGAGTACCTTGGCGAAGTTTGCTGCCTTGGTTGATTCCTTGAAGGTATTGTACTCTGAAATGGATACATGCCTTCTCATTTTATAATTTATTTGTTTTCAAAAAAAATTGCTTTAATGATGGTTCCTTATTTACTAACTATTATTTTGTGTCCTCAGCCTCGTTATTTGTTCTTTTGAGGCGTTGCCTATTCGATATTGATGACAAGGTTAGCTGTTTTTTTTGTTAAGCTTATGTTTGTATTGAATGACTACAAATTAAACGGTATGTTGTCTGAGGTGCACTCTCTTTGTTCATATCCTTGCATGCATGTCCTCATATTTGTAATCTAGATAGTGGTTATAAAGCTTATTACTATAAGGAATTCAAGATAATCTTAGTGTTGTAAACACAAATTACGTATTATCTATATCAATATATCCTAAAATACTTACCGTCAGCCAGAACATATCATCGATATGGCTTTCTTTCTATTCATTGAAAGTCCTCCATCATTTCCTTAATCTTAAACTGCTTCACTGTTAACCATTAAAATATCCATAGAGGATGTACTCATTTCACTAGTACCCATCTTCACGTCTCACTTAGTTTTGTTGACTTTTAGAATGATGTTATGTGATAATATATTTTTCTTTTACCTTCTATGGTTCATCATAGGTCCTTGAACGGGCAACACTTTATCTAAATACACTTGGAGGTGATGGTGCAGTTGGAGAAACTGACAAGGATGTTAAACATTTCCTCTTCGGCTTGTTGGATGTACCACTTGTCAACTTGGAAAGAAGTTTGCATAATTATGTATGTATCAGTAAGTCTCAATATTTGCAATGTGCCCTTAACTCACATAGTATGTAAATAACATGTGGCTTCCGAAGAACCTTTTGATATATTTTCTGTACCAAAGGAAGTCAAATCACAGCCCCTGCTGAGAAAAAGTTGCTTTCATCCTAGTGGTCCTACGTCGGCTTTTGATGCATATGAAAAGTTGCTTTCATCCATTCCTAAATTTTCCAGCTTTAGGAAGCTCTTTAAGGTTGTACTTGATATAATCATTTAATTTTCATAGAACAAAAGTGGATTGAGACAAACATATGTCACATTAATCTTTGTGCTTTCTTCTTTTACAGTCATGTGCACCTGTAGAGCTTACGGAAGCGGAAACTGAATATGTGGTTAATGTTGTGAAGCACATTTATGATGAACATGTTGTATTTCAATACAACTATACAAACACCATACCTGAGCAGCTATTGGAAAATGTAAGTAATGGTCCTTGAGAAGATTCATGTACCAATTTTCTAACTTAGATCATTCAGTAATCAACTATTGGAAAATGTAAGTAATGGTTCCTTTACTGTCTCTCTAATTTCTAGTTATTTTTTGTAAGTTGTGACTCAGTTCCTTAGAGTTAGAACTTTTGATATAGTTTTGTGGGTTGATTGAAGGTATATTCTGTTGCCAATACTTTCAATAGTTGGATGGGTGAGGGAACTGTGTACTGACTACATGTTGAAGGATATAGTACACGGAGAAGTTGGTTCATATAGAGAAATATGTGTCTGTTTAGGTGGAAACTCCATCACTACAAGTACTCCTTGTAAAAATTGGTGTTACGCATTGGCCATATTCAATTACTAAAGCTTGGAAATTACATCAATGTTTTGGAAAGCAGGACATGTTCTTAAGAATTTTAAGATGTCAAGTACCCCTACCTAGAGCCAACTTGGAATTGTCCAAATTTACCTTAATAGTGTTGTCCAGATATCCATACTGTCATTTGGATATCTGGTTTTGTTGAAACATATATAAGTTCACTCTTGATCTTTACTTTTGTTGAAACCTACTTCTATCTTGAGGCTTCTTTATATTAGTTCATGGCTGAGATGAAGTGAGATAGATACGTCAAGCAACAATGGGTGAGACTTCTATTTCTCTGAATTGAGACAATTTATCTTCATTTAGTTCTGTATTTGTTAGTTATTTCTCTGACATCTTCCTATTCTATTTGGTTTATAATTGTGCAATATATTTATTTTCTGTAACCTTTCAATTTGAGTTTTGGCTGAAGCTGGCTTGGGTTGCCTATCCTCGGGTTTCAGAGCAGGCCTCATCTTGATTGGTATCTAATTGCTTTTGGTGTAGCAGTTAACTAGTGATGCTTTTGCTTTCCTTTTCATTTACAAGAAGTCCGGCCTGACACATTTCTCTAGATTTATGATACAGAAAAAGGACAAACTTCAAAAATTTATGATAGTATTTCGAACGGTACTGACTGATGGAAACTAGATACAGTTTTGGTTAAAGCACAATAGTTTATTTTATTTGGTATTCTTACTTTCTACACCTTTGATATGTCCTAATATATTTTAGTTGTATGTCTTGTTTGATACGTGACTGACAAGATGCAATACAGAAACAACACCTATTTTTCTAGTGCCCGTGTTTCCTAGGATATATTAGCATCAAGAAGTTCAATGCTATATGTGAATTGTGTTCCAACTCTTCCAATTCTAGGTTTGTCTTTTCTTTACTTCTAATTAATTGCTGACATATGATTGAAACCCAGTTTGGGTTGTCTTCAGTATTTTGATATTTATTACATACTATATTAGACTTTATTCTTGGAATGAGTTTGGTCTCTTTTAATCTTTGATTTTTGAAAAGTGATGAATTTTGTAGCTTTGTTACAAACATAGAGCTAAGGATTCATACTCCAATGTCCTAACTAACTACACTTTGGATTAGTTGCTTAACTTTGGGATAGGTGGCTTTGGTTTCTTTAATTCTCACTTTGGATCAGTTGCTTAACTTTTGGATATCCTTGGTATCCAGTTTTTTGGATATCCTTTTAATGATGTGGGCTCAGTTTTTTTTTAATAATACATAGGACTATGATGAGAAATTCATACTATTACCAATGATGGTGATCGGTATTTTTTGGTACACTGGATTTTTTACATCTGTTTGTGTATCTGCTGCAATATTGGCCCTTACATATGTTTGTGTTTCTCCATTTGCATCATTTCTTTATAGGATATGATGAGTACACTACAGTTTTTTACAACTGTGTGAGTGTCACTTTTTACATCGTTTGAGTATCAGTTTTTTATGTGATTTCTTTGGTACTCGTAGTTTGTCAATTACATTCACTGGAATAATCTCTGATACTTGGATCACATTCACTTGAATTCTTCCTGATACTTGGTCAATTATATATTGGTTCAGTTTTGCAGCACAAAAATCATGTGAATGTTGGTTCATTTTTGAACCAAAAACTCTTTGAGAATGTTGATAAAGGTTCAGTTTTTGAAGCAAACTTTCTCTGAGTCCAAACATATATGTATCTGTTTGTGAGTGTTGGTTCATTTTATGCCACTTTTGTGAATGTTGGTTCAGTTTTAAAGCAAAAATGGTTGTAGGAAAGTATATTGATAATTCGTGTTCTTGTTCTCTCAGGAGCTTGCTGAAAAATGAAGGTGCATGCATGCTGTGAATAGGGGAATGCTGTGGATATGGGAGGGATGTGCTTCGATCTGGTTTGCTACTTTTTGGTTTTATTTTGTATGGTTGGATTATGTTTTGTGGTGACAAGTGATGTATGTTTATGGTTTGGATGTTTAAGTGGTATGAAACAACAGATGTGGGACATGTGTACTTTGTGGTTGGATTATGTTGTGGTTGGACAAGTGAAGAATACATGTGGTGGGATGTGTTTATAATTTTTTTTTGTTGAACAATACACTTTATTAATATCAAATTTGGGTTTTATAGTAATTTGATGTGTGTAGATTTGGATTGATATTATGTGTGTTTGATTCATATTATATATATCTTGATGGAATTTTGGCAAGCTCTCTTGACGTACTTTGGATAGCTTCTCTTGACGGTTGTCAAACGTCAATTTTAATTCAAATCATGCTGCATAATAGCCTGTGAATAAATGCTTTTCTTGACGGCTAAAGGCCGTCATCTAGGCCGGAGTCAAGAAAAGTTTTTGCCTACATTGACGGTTTCTAAAAACTGCTATCTTGACGGCTAAAACAGTCAAGAAAACTACTTAATATGACGGCCAAACGTCAAGAAAAGCTCTGTCAGCGACCGTCAAGAAAAGGGGGATCTTTTCTTGACTCCGGCCTAGTTGACGGATCTGCAACCGTCAAGATACCCATTTCTTGACGGGAATCACCGTCAAGAAAAGCCCTTATTCTTGTAGTGAAATAAATATATAATCTTATAAATACAAAGTTGTATCAAACCTATTGCACTATACCAAATCCCGTAAATAATTCAAAATAATTCTAACTGGTCATGGCAACCTAACGTAGGCTCTATCAAGTGGGATTGGCTGGGTGAGGGTCTAATTACATTCTAGTCAGGATAGAATTCAAAAAGTCAACCATGAGTCTCTCGTGCCATTCACAAATAAATAGCATAAGGGAATCTGATTGAGTGGCACACCCTTGGCATGTGTATCGTAAACTCAAAATGGGTCAAAACCATATATTGGGTTAAATGGTTTTGATCTATATCGAGTTTTGAACTCACGTGGGAAGTTAGGTCTAGAATTATGGTAAATAATCTAATTGCCTAAATTTGACCCGAAGTTGTGCGAAGTCAAAAGGATGCTAGGGGATGAATTTGGATGGGGCATGATATACCAAATTGAAGGTCATCCTGTCTACTACAAAACTCATGAAGGACGTTTCAAGAGATGGGCATGTCTTGTGCTCAAAAATCAAAGAAACGAAAAAGTACATATAAAATCCTAATTAAATATACAATATAACCTAATAATTAGAAATAATATAAAATAAAATATAAAAAATTCCCAGAAATCAGGGTCCTCACAATCTACCTACCTTAAAAGAATTTCGTCCTCGAAATTAAAATAAGGCTCACTAACAAAGAACCGTGCTAGGGTAACTAGGAATAGTTTAAGGGATACGCTAGGTCACTACAATGTCTCCTAATAAGTCAAGTAATAATCAATCCTAAACAATTTGGATTTGCATCATCTATATCGTAAAACTATAGATAGTTATCTCTAGTGGCTCTTCTTGGTACTAGCGGTCTTGTAAAGATCACATTGAAGACTTGTCCCTCCTAACCATACTATTATTACAATTATATGAGTCTCCTTTTTACCTAACCAAGCTAAGTGGTACCTACTAATCCGCCTAATCCTTACTTTAAACTAACAAGGTATAATAGTAAATGGGTTAGGTTAGACTATGTCCAGTTTTTCTTGTAGAGGGTCAATCATTACACTAGAACTATCACTATATTCTTAATCGAGTGACTACCATAAGGGAGTAACCTACGTTGATCATATACTTATTTCTATATTGGGAACGTCTACCCACCTTTGGTCAAACTACCTCATCAAGCACATGATGCCCTATGGCATATGGCACCTCCAATCCCCCTTATCTATCAAGCAATCAAAGTACAATAAGTAAACTAACTTACTCTAATACTTAAGAATTTCTAACAAAACCTATATAGCACGCTTATTCGTCACTCCGAAATAGGAAGGGACGAGAAGCAATGATACGAGAAAGCAAAGAAAGAATAATCAAGGCAAATATGAAGTTCAAGGACGATAGAGAAATTTTTAAAAGAATTGTCAAGGCAGTTCTGGATTGAGATTCCTAAGGGTTTAATCATATCGCAGGCCCGCTCGGTACAGTGACGTAACCGAAACGGCGAACTCGACCTGCATGGGCCACCACAAAAACATGTAAAGCCCCAATCCCAAAATATGTAGGACTAGGAGACGTATACATGCCAGCTACGTATCGAGAGGACACCAGTCCAGCTCGAATACGTATAAGCTGTCTAGTTTTCTTAAGCAATCTATCCATTCAACTATAAATATCTCAATCCACTGAAGATAAACTCTTGTATAAACCAAGTAAACTAATGTTGGTCAGACATTAGCAAACCGGTTACTACAAGTAACAAGAACAGATAATATATAATAAAGTGGACTAGACTCTAATGCAATTATCTTGAACAGCTTCTAATGAAAGATAAAGCTTGTAAAACTAGGCTATACAGCAGCAATGTCAAAGTAATATATATAGGACGAGTATGAAAAGATATAAACTAAATATACCTAAAATTCCTGAGAAACAATCATCAATTCTCCAATGTATTCTACCTCGATCACTTCAGCTAATACCTGGAGAGATCACCAGGTCCTCAGAGGACTAGCAAGACACATAATATACATGCCTACTTTAACAGTTTTTAACATGCAAGAAGGATAGGGAACGGTACAAGTAAATAATATGAAACTAAGGAATAAGTGTAAGTGGCATGCCGTCAAGGATAGTGCTATCAAGCGTGACTAATAGTAAGTCGGGGTAACCGCAGCCCGATGGGAGCTCACAGTCCTATAGTCAGTAGCCGATAGGGAATCTCTAACTATAGTAAGGCTCATCCGCACTCGATAGGAGCTCACGAACGAGGTGGTCAGGTATAGTCACGTCTAATAACAGGTCAGGGTCAAATCAACGATCATGACCGAGTCAAGTCAATCAAGTACCGAAAATCAGACTAAGGTCAAGTCCAAGTCAAACAGGTCAGGAGATCATGGCATGGACAAAACAATACTATCATTAGACATGAACATGATAAGAAAGTAGATCAAGTAATATGAAAGAGTAAAATCTACGTGCACGTAAAACTAGAAAGTAACCAGAACATGGAACAGAAGAAATATGGAACTAAGTAAGATATGAAAAATATCAATATGAAAAAGCATGTAAGTGCTGTAAAGTTTGGCAAGGTGTACTTGTCTGGTGTAGCGCGTAGAACCACAATAACTAAACAATCAACGAGTCACCAAAAGTCCAACTCCTGCAAACAACTCCAGATGCTGAAATTGTAACGTCCCAGTCCCAAAATACGTAGGACTAGGAACGTAGACATGCTAGCTATATACATACGAAGTACACTCCAATATATGAAACCTCGTATGAATACATAAGCTGTAAAATGCAGTAGAACCATAACTAATCTCATCCACACAAAATAAATAATAAAAGATAGCATATAATGATAATGAATTGTCTTGATACAATATTTGGGCAGAGACAAATTCACTACCAACAAGTAAAGGAAAAATACATGAGTAAAGAAATGAATTTGGCGAGCAAAGCGAAGACGATCCAAATGCAATCATCCTCGAAGAAATGGCGATGAACACAGTTAGAGCTAGAACACATGCGAAAGACAAGAGCACACACCTGGAGAGATAACCAGGTCCTCAGAGGGACGTAACAAGACACATAATATCATGCCATATAAATTGAATAAATATTGCTCAAATAAATAAGTCAATTGAATTATAACATGGTCCAATACACACCTATTGAACGAGCGTACCATCCCCCCAACCAAACAAGGACAAGAGATGGTAAACTAATTCACGGTGCGTATCTTTCCATGCTATGAATCCAATATGGTATCCGGACCCCAAAGGTTCAATACCTTCTTCGAAGTAGTAAGCCATACCTACAACCAAACAAGGACAAGATGTGACGAACTAATCCGTGACAAGTTATTGTTCCAAGCCACGGTCAGATACAAGTACCCAAACTAAAAGTACTCGTACCTAACGGATAAAGGTGTCTATCCATTCTAAGTGAAATGTTGTTAAGAACAATCCTTCCTACGTATGGGCCCTGGCTGAATAGGATCGGCATAGTCCCCCCTTGGGGCACTAGAGGCCCAATCAATAAGAGCATAACGTTCGCAGAATGTCAGTGGCCGTCAGTAATCATGGGTCACCAGCCCCGTATCTCCAGCGGAGAATTCGGGTCACAAGGAAAAGTATCGAAGCCCATACGCTAAGGAATTGTCCTTCCCGCCCATGCCTACTATGTTGTATCCACAACAGTAACCACTATAACCACTAAGTCAAACTAGCATGCAACCTCTATTAGCAGTTATTCCTATCGCACGGCTTATACGTACTGGTGGCCAGCCAATCACGCACGTCCGTGTTCTATATGCGACACTCAACCTCGTGGTACAACGTGTCAAGGCCAATAAATGCAACACACAAGGTGGTCCCTTAAATCTAGATTTAATGTGTAAAAAAATACATAGCAGGAAATATAAATGAACAGTAAGTTCTAACAGGTTATACCATGTATCACAGTTTATTTTGCATAAAGAAAATAATGAACAATGCATGAAATATGAGATAAAATAAGTAAACAGCTAATGGCAAGGTGTCTTGCCTGGTAGTACGCCTGGTGTGCTGCAACGATGAATATGGCACGAACTGCGACGTCGGTGTAACAACTATACAAGGTGACCTCTGATGGTGGCACGGACAGTTCCATTGGGTCCAAAGGGTCAAGTTAGTTAGGGTGGACATAAGGTAGTCTCGAAATGGGCGAATTATAGGAATAATAGGACTGGATACGAACAGGAGAAAAATCAAAGAAATAATGGATAAATATTATATATATACGAGTTTTAGAAAATATTTATAATTCCTAAAACTAGTTTTCATAAGTCAAATAAGTATAAGAAAAATACTCACAGTCAAGAAAAAATCATTTTTGGATAAAAATAGTAAGTTTGTAAATTCTCGTTTTTGACAGAAACGATGTTTGATAAAAAATACTTTTAGATAAATATTCTAGAAACCATATTTTTCGGATAGCCTATTTTTGGCAATACTTTTTAGTATACATATTTAGCATTCGAAATCCAGTTTTTAAAAATAACTTAGAGCAAGCCTAGTAAAATATTTTTGTCTAGAAAATACTAGTATATTTATTTAAGAATAACATTAATACTTACTTATAAAAATAATAGCTAAAATATTTTCAGTAATACTTATATTAATAAATACGGTATAATAACTAATATACAACTGTTGAAAAGTACACATACTTACATATAGACAGTTGTCAAAAAATATCTCAATAAATATATCTAAATTTTAAATTACAGATATTCACTATGAAATACTAAATGTAATAATAATAATAATATAATAATAATAATATATAATAATAATAAAATGATAATAATAAAATAGATAACACAAAAACACCAAAATCAAACAGCAACAGAAACAATTAAATGAATAATAAATTAAATAATAAAAATAACAAAACTACTAATAACAAAAATAACTAATAACTAATAATAAAAAATATAACTAATAACCAAAAGCACTACTGCAGCAGTCGAATGACTGCTGTTCTTCAAAAGAAAAGAAAGGGAAAAGAAAGGGAGAGAGAGAGAGAGAGAGGAGCTGCGGGTGTCGGCGGAGCTTGTCGGCGGACGGGCGGAGAAGAAGAAGTCGGAAGGAAGAAGGGGGGCGGACGGCGGCGGAGACAGGTGTAGGCGCTGGGGTCGGTCGGGAATCAAGAGCGGAGGAAGAGGCGGAGGCTCGACAGATCGGGACGGGCGGTCGACGGGCGGCACGACGAGGGTTTGGGAAGTCGGGGTTTTTGAACACGTGGGCGGCGCAGAGGCGACAGCAGGCGACGGCGGGTGGGGCTCGACCGAGGGAAAGGAAGCGGGGCGGCTACGCGGGATGTAGACGGCGGAGGCGGCAGAGGTCACGGCCGTGGACGGTCCGGAGAAGGTTTGGGCTTGACGCCGGCGGCGAGGTGTCGAAGTCAGGTTAGGGTTTTGGTTAATTTTGGTTGTGTTACTTCGGTTTTGGGGGTTTTGACATTGTTGGGTTTCCGGTGGGTTTGACGGAGGTGTTGTGATTTTTCTGGCGGGGTTTCGGCCGGTGGCCGTGGTCGGTCGCGGTGTTGGTGATGGTGGTGGTTCGGTAGGCGGTGGTGAGGGTGATGACTATGGTCGTGGCGATGGTGGTGGCAGCGGGTGGTGACGATGGGTCGGTGTCCGGGTCAGCAGGTGGTGTCGGACAAGATTGGAGGTGATAGAGAGGACAGGGAGGAGAGCGACCAGAGAAGAACGGCACTGGCGGCTAGTTTAGGGTATCGTGTTGGGGATGGGTTGTATCGTGTCGGGAGTGTCCGACACGATAGGGATGGATGTCCAAAATTGGAGGACACGGATGGAGAAATATTGTATATGTAGAAGAAACTAATATAGTAGATGGGAGGGGGGACACAGACACGATGCACAATTTTGCTTGTGGAATTTGGAGAATAGAAAAAAAAAACATGGATGAGTACTTGCTTATTTATAGTATGTGGGAATTCCCAATTAGATAAGAATTAGGAGTAGTTTAAACCCAAAATAGATAATTCGCAATTTAATTTAAAATCCATCAAATCCAAATCCAAATCAAAATCCAATTTAAATCTAATTTAAATTCATCTTTTATTTTAAAATCAAATAAAATAACTCAACTTTCAAACATAGATATTAATTTAATTATTTAAATAGATCCATAAAATCAAATCAAAATTTAAATTGCCACAATAATTTAAAAATATGTTTTCCAAAAATACTATAATAATTATTTCGAAAATACATTATTATTTACAATTAAACTCAATAAATATTTATGAAATATATATGTATACGCGAATAATATTATTTACTAGTAATAACTATTTTTCACGAAAGACTTTTTATAAATAATAAATAAAATAATAATTTGAAAACTTTGGTACGACAACAAAATAATTATTAAGTATATTATTTTAAAACTATAAATGATAGAAAATATTTTTCTAAAATATGTACGCTCGCACATATTCGCACTCGTCGAGCAAATTCGAAAAAAAACGAACTTCCGCACACGACGTACAATACGACTACGCGACGTACAATATAATAAAAAAATTTAAATCAGTACTAAATTTAATATAAAAAATATAGTAGAAAATTTAGGAGTTTTACAGAAATAGATATTGCCAACATTTTCAGAATAAGCAAAATAGCAAAGATAGGCTATCCATAAGTCCAATTCTGGATACAGGAGTAAAACGGTAATTTTGGATCAAAACGGTGTCCACCGTTGAATCCGCTTTGCACCAAAAAGCGTGCCAAAGTCTATGATTTCTAAAGTCGTCAAACTATATGTCTACAGATTCGTTTTGACGAGATGAACCCAATGATCTGTCCAAAGTTGGATTCCGGTGGGCCGTGCACAAATTCGCCCGTTGGATTAGATCGCGGGACCGTCAAAATAGCGTTCCAGTCGACCTTCTCAGAATCGGACCAAACTTGGCATACAAGACCAAAAAAATGATACGGTCCTGTTGGTACAAGTTTCGTCTCGAGCTGACGAACGTGTAAAAAATTATAAGCTAGTTTGTAAAGAGGCCGATACGGGAATTTTTGACGGATACGGGTTGATCCCGTCGTGCACACAAAGCCAACTCAACTTCCACGAAAGCCCACACGTCCGAGTATACCATACGCATTTTTCGATGCAATTGGTACACGACGAAGTGGTCCGATTTTACGGGATGCACTCCGTATCCCAAAATTTATTGATTTTAAAAAAATTATTTTTCGCTAATCTTGGAACTGATTTAAAACAGTAAATAATATATTAAAATTAAAAGTAAAAATAGGATTTTGTCGACCTATAGGTTATCTTCAAAGTTGTTCAAATAGAATTTCAAATCTTTCCTCGGATTGACCATATCGGCCTTCCAAGTCGCTGGTCTGGACTACCTATGTACTATTTACAGCAGTTTTTTCCTAAAGTTTGCCTCGACTTTTTGGAATGATGGCTAAACTAAACCCAATTCTATTAGCTAGGATTTCAAGAGGGTCATGCAGGCTATGTATGTGATTTGATAGATCGAATTTCTACATCTCAGCGAGGGTGAAATTAGGGTTCAAAGTTACGTACCTCGCCATTGGACTGATTCAGAACAGAGTACTCTGTTCTTGCGGGATTCCAATGATTGCGGCGGTTGCAGGCCGTTGCCTGTACTCGACAAGGTTCACCAGGGTCTGGGGACGGTTGGGGCGCATGGTGGTGGTCGCGATGTCGGTTGGCCAGACATTACTGATGTCTCTGTCGCAACCCATGTTGCTATTATGTTGCTGCTTCCAACGCCGGTCGCACGCCTGGCCGTGCCTTTGGCCTTGCTGTCCGACGACGGTGGCGGCCTGGTGGTTGCGACCTGGCCTGCCATGGTTGCCACCGCTGCTGCTGCCAATGCTGGTGTTGCCGTTACTCTCTCTTAACGCACGAGAGAAGGGAATTAGTTAGGTTTTTAATAGGTTATTATTTAATATATAGATATATGTGTATACATACTCTAGTATAAATACTTATATACATATCAATATATATATAGTTATATTCCCAAAAATATATTCATAATATATGGTTGTATATATAAGGTGTACACATATACAATAGGCATATATATTTTACAAGTATTAAATGATAATTTAGATTAATAGATACATACATAAATATCTATATAAAATCGTATATACATATGTAGATAACCATATAAATAATAAATCATATATATATTTATATGGATAAAATAGAATTCATAACTTACAAAATTTGTATAATAAGCCTTATAACACTATTTAAAATATATATACTTACACCTTGTACATAAGTATATATATTCCATTATAATCATATATGTATACATTTATAACTAACTAAATAAATATATAATCTTATAAATACAAAATTGTGTCAAACCTATTACGCTATACCAAATCCCATAAATAATTCAAAATAATTCTACCGGGTCATGGCAACCTAACGTAGGCTCTACCAAGTGGGATTGGCTGGGTGAGGGTCTAATTACATTCTAGTCAGGATAGAATTCGAAAAGTCAACCACGAGTCTCTCGTGCCATTCACAAATAAATAGCACAATGGAATCCGATTGAGTGGCACACTCTTGGCATATGTATCATATACTCAAAATGGGTCAAAACCATATATTGGGTCAAATGGTTTTGATCTATATCGAGTTCTGAACTCAGGTGGGAATTTAGGTCTGGAATTATGGTAAATAATCTAATTACCTAAATTTGACCCGAAGTTGCACAAAGTCAAAAGGATGCTAGGGGACAAATTTGGATGGGACATGATATACCAAATTGAAGGTCATCCTGTCTACTACAAAACTCATGAAGGACGTTTCAAGAGATGGGCATGTCTTGTGCTCAAAAAATCAAAGACACGAAAAAGTACATATAAAATCCTAATTAAATATACAATATAACCTAATATTAGAAATACTATAAAATAAAATATAAAAAATTTCCCGAAATCGGGGTCCTTACAATAGATAAGTTAACCGATTAGTCACTTATTCCATAATTTTAGAATTAGAATCTTAGAATTGACTTGTGGTTTTTGTGCACGATTCGTGGTATGATGGTGCGATATGGGTGATAGCATCTAGGTCGGCCCTCCTCTCATCCTCTACTTATGACTACGGTTTGTTCAAGGGTTCAGGCAAGTATAGTATTGCATTATGTTTTGGTACAGTGTAACGCTTTCCTTATTTTTTCCTTGTTTGATATTCTATTGAGACACGATGGTGACACAGTAGGTTTATTGTATCATTGACCATTATTGTTGTTAGTGAGTCGGGAGGGGAAATACTCGATAGGTGCATGAAAAAATCCAACTAATGTTTAATGTGGATAGCTAAGTCATACACCTCATGTATGGGTTAGTCGTATCAAAAATATGGATAGCCATCGTATAATATGTCGTATTAGCCCAGTCGTTCACGTATCAAAAGGTATTTCACACACACAGTTGTTTCCATTGTTCCTGATCTTAGTTTAGTTCTTTATCTTCATACTTCTTTTCTATTAGCTTACTCATTTACGATTAGTGCTTTCTATATCTAGTTCATATCTTGCTAGTTCTTTATATGCTCTTTATCGTTACTGCTTCTTATTGTTCTAGCTTATTTTGTGCTAATAATATTAAATGCAATATGGTTGTAGTTTGCTTCTTTTCTGACTGGATCATTGATATAGGTGAGGATGACGAGTATCTCTACACTTCTTATTATGGACCACCAGAGGGTAGTGCTGACGATGTTTGCACCGAGACTCAGGAGCCATGATTGATCTTTGGAGTGATCTAGATTACCTTAATTTATGCTTTAGTTTTTCTTAGTTGAACCGAATTTTTTCTGGATGGACCATATTATTGTTATTCTAGATTTAATCTCTTTGTTATTGGTTTTTGATATTATTATTTCGTTATCTATCATACTATATTTCCTTGGTTTGTGTTATTGCTGAATATGATTTGTATTTGTGATCACTTGTATCTGTGGAGGATGTTATTATGTATAGATAGCATTCTACCGTCGATACCGCGACGTAGTCTGGGCTTGGCTACGAACTCGTATGTCACGACTCGATCCCAAATAAATTGGTCGAACCGGATCATGCCCAGCCTGCACCGTTGTTGAGACGGCGGCAGTAAGCTGTTCCATTAGCAGGTAACCACAACAACATCTATATTTGTCACAACTCAATATTCGGAAATTGAAACTTTATTAAACATTTGAAATAAATACAACTAGAATGTAAAAGTACTGAAATAAATACTGAATTCAAATGAACAGAATTTTCAATGAAACAACAAAACTGGAAAAGAAAATCTATCTAAGCATTCGGCTCATCGGCCTCAGTCCCTGCGTCCTCCAAAGGGGACTCTGGCAGCACCACTGGGTACAGAATCAGGTTGTAATAACTGCTGATTAACAGCTCAGCATCCTCAATATCCCCTAAAAATGTATCTCCAGTTAGGAGGGAGCAAAGTACAATTCATGCTAATTTGAACAGTTAAAATAATAATAGAATAATGCACTTTTAAACAATTTAGAAATGAACAGTTTTCTAACAGTAAAACAGTGTGATTTTGAATAGGCAATGAATATGACTGGCTTGGGTTGTACAGTAGTATCCTATTGATACGATATGGCTTATCCCCGTGTGTAAGAGGGGTAAGCTAATACAGTTCTAAGTTATCAGTTAGATGTGGTCATAAACATTATACTATTCCCCTAGTACCCATCAGTCAGTGCTCTCAGAGAGAGTTTCGTGTTGCATCGTGGTTTAAACTTGCAGTAAAGCGATTATTAAAATAACTGTAAACTAACACAAAATGTACTTGCCTCAAAATGGACTGGACTGGAAAGAGATGAAGACTTCGAGATGGGATTTAGACTCGTCCTCGAAATCCTACATTCGAGAAGTTGACTTAGAATCTAGGGTTACCAAGCTAACTATGCTAGTTGAAATCTCTAATTGTGTCCTAATCAGTTTTAATCTTTATTTATTAACCACGAACAAAAACACGATTATTGGTGCGTTAAAATTAATAACGAAGGAAAGATCATTTAAACTTGTATTTTGAAAAAACTCGTAGTTTCCAATTTAATTGATTAAAACTTTGTATTTTCATAATTATACATATAAAACTAAATTTCTTATTTAATGAGAAAAACATGATTGTTATTTAAATATTAAAACTTGTAAATTTAAATGTGAGAAAAATTTTATTAATTTTCTATATCAAAATAATTATTTATTTGATTTACGCGTACGCTAAAATAACTCGCAAAACCAGAAAAACAACAGAAAACCTACGCTACTAAATTACAGGTCACAGAGCCAAAAGACCAGCTGGGCTTATGCCCATTACAAAAAATTAAAATAAGACAAAACAGTTGTTAGTTCTAAAACCTTCCTACAATTTAATTATGAATAAAATAAATAATAAAAATAAATTAAATATTAATGAGTCTCAGATATGGTCTAATCATCATATAGGCTAATGCCTCAACGTCCGGGCAAAGTCGGTTTCGTTTGCACTTAGCCGGGGCCCATTGACCAATACGGTCGTCGCCCAAAATCCAAAATATTAATATTTTCCGAAAACCATTTTAAAATTATAATTAAATTTTATGGAAAATCCGGCATCATTTTCTTTATTTTTGGTCAACCCAAAAACTGGGAAAGTGTGCCAATATTTTCCTGCAAATATCCCAAACCAGGGAATTCCAAAATATATATATAAATAACCACAACTGTTCCCAATAGTAATTCGGAACAACCCGAAACGAATTCGGGAATTCGAAACCAACCCTAAAACATCACAGCACAAAATCTAAAAGATCCGAAAACCAATTTATCCAGAAATCCATTTTCGAAAGATCCGAAGCTACGACGTCGCTAAAAACCGAATTCCCGGGAGGGAATCGGGGACCAATCTCATCACAGACAAATGAAAATAGGACGGGACAGGGGGTTATACCTTGGGTTGCTCGGCTAGAGCTCTCAGATGCAAATTTACAGAAATAAAAGGGATCCGAACTGCAACGGAAACCCGAGACAGCGCTGGACAGGGGCTGGGTGCGCCAAAAGGGACGCTGGCCGGGCACGGCAGCCGGGGAAACGTGCACGGGGAACGGGGCGGCCGGGAAGGGTGCCGGGGAGCCGTACTGGAAAACGCGTGCGAGGAGCCGGGGCCGCGCTGGAAAAGGCGCCGCGGGGAGCCGGGGCGGCCGGGAAGGGCGCCGCGGGGTTGGGGTCGGCCGACGGGTGGCCGGGAAGCGCGCGCGGGCGCTGGAAGGGGGCGCAGAAATGCGGGCGGGCAGCTCGCGGGGTCCGACGAACGGCGGCAATGAGCGCCGGGAAGTCGGGGCCGTCGGCTGGAAGGGTCGGCCAGGGGCACGCTGGGGAGGGTTTATGAGTGAGAGAGGGGGAAGGATGAAATGGAGGTAGGGGTTTGTTCTTCTGGGAAATAGAGAAAGAGGGATAGGGATAGGTGCTCGTGGGGGTGGTGGGATAGTGTGTGAGTTGGTTTAAATGGAGAAGGGGCGGAATATGTGATGTGAGCTGGAGTAAAAGTAGATGAGTGAAATAAGGGGAAAAGAGAACGTGTGGGGGAGAACGTGAGGTGCTGGTCCAACTTGGACCAGCTCTAAGTAAAAAAAAAAATTTAATTAGAAACAGAAATTAAAAGAATAGGTTAGGACCGGGTCTGGGTTTCGGGAACTAGTCCGGGCACGGGTCAGGTCAGCAAATCAAAAAGCCACATTTTAATTTTTGGAAAATAGTTTTGAACCACTAATAATAATAATACTAAATATGATATTAATCTAGTTTAACAAATATTTATATCCTATTGTGACCAAGAAAAATTTAATAATTAACAAAAATAAAATTAATCTAATTAATGCAGGATACGGGTTTCATATCGTACCCGGTTAACCGGGAGCGGGTCGTGACAAGTTTTTATGGTGGCCCACGCAGGTCAGTTTTTGCAAAGATTGCGAACTCATGGTAGTACTTAAGTTAGTCATACTACTACGGGCCTGCGAATAGGATTAGACTATTAGGACCTCCTCCACATGTTTGACACATTATTGATCTCCACCTTTGACTTCAGTTATTCCTTAATTTGCATCCTGCTTGAATCTTTTCGTTGTTTAATAATTTCTTTATTGCGGTCGATGGATTCTCAGAACAGGAACACCATTCCCATGGACACCTCACAAGCTGCAGGTAGAGCTTCTACGGATGGGACCCTACCATCACATGGATGCCAGCTTACTCATCAGGGCGACTGTCACATCCGCGCACACCTCGAGGTTCTGTAGAGATGATATTCTACCACCCCCGCAGTTTCTTCGGCAAACTACACCTCCAGCACCTGCACTGGACAATGCTCAGCTTCTTGGGATCTTCCAGTGACTCATCGATTCCCAGACTGAACAGGCTAATATCTTCTGTGATAGTTTGAGAGAGGCTCTTCAGACTAGAGATGTTCTCTGACCTCGTCCAGGAACTTCCAAGGGCTTTATGAACTCAGGCCCTTAGAATTCTATTGGACAAAAGGGATTCTCTATGCTGATGAGTGGATAGAGAACATGGAGCAATTTCTTCGGATGGCTTGAGTTCCTGAAGACTTGAAGATAGAGTCAGCCAGCATACAGCTTTTCGACATCGCCTGAACGTGGTAACGAGATGAGCCCCGACTTTCTGCACCAGATGTGACTTGGGCAGAGTTTAAAGAGCTATTCAAGAAGAAGTTCTATCCCGATGTGGCTCGGGAGGCTTTAGAGAGTCAGTTTGAGAGTCTGGAGCAGGAAAACTTTACTGTCGACGAGTATACTGTAGAGTTTAATCGCCTCAGTCGCTTCGCAGAGAGCATGGTCAAACCCCTGAAAGCAAATCTCGAAGATTCAAGAAAGGATTTCTCGCGAGATTCGTCTAGTTATCACTACCAGTCGAGCTACTACCTATGAGGAGATCTTGAAGGTTGCACAAGGAGTAGAGAAAGAATTGGAGCCAAGCCAAAGAGAGATCGAAATGTGTACGGAGGAGGTAGCAGCCAATCAGGACCAGCAAAACATTATAATGCTCCATAGAAGACTTTACCGCAGCAGTATTACCTGTATCCTCGTTTCTAGCAGTAGCAGTTACAATCATCTGGTAAAGCTCCAGCACCACAGTCGCAGAATCAAACTCAAGCAATTATTATATGCTCATACTGTCGGAAACCAGGATATCATTTCGAGGTGTGTCTCAAAAGATTAGGATAATGCTTATTGTGTGGATCGACTACGCACCGGGTAAGAGATTGCCCCACGACACCTCCTCTTCGAGGCTCAGCACCTACTCATAGAGGACCAGAAGGACCGCAAGCATTTATAGCTGTGACTCGACCTGAAGGTATAGATAAATTAAATAGGTTCCCTTAAAAGCCTTCCATAGTTATAGTTAGCGTGTATGTTTAGTTAATTAGTAGTATGCCAAATTAGTTATCTTGGATTTCTTAATCTTTCCATGATATAGACTAGAAATTATTTTAGATTACCCGTAGACGTTATTAGTATAATATATTGATTTTTTAGGACAATAATCTTTTTAAGGGGGATAGTATGTGGCATATGCTCCCAGATTAGAAATTTAGGAATATTTTTTTCATTTTTTATTTTATTATATTATGATTAACTTATATGAGCATTAGGAGGTCATGCCTAAGCTCATAGGTGAGTCATGACCATCTTAAGGTCATATGGCCCTAGAGAGCTTATATAAATAGTATTCAACTATTTCATATTTTATTATAATTTTTAGATATTTATTTATTAAGGTTTAGTATTTTTTTAAAAGCTTCCAGGATTTGTTGTAGGGCCAATTGGGGTTATTTTTGGACCAAATATTTTATTTAGGTTCTAGGAGGTTAGAAATATTTTCTATATTTTTCTAGAATATTTTTGAATTTTTTTGTCTTAGAATTGATTTTTAAATCAATTTCTTTAATTAAATACCCAGTCAAATCGTATTCAGCACCAGGCGGCCCACTTGTCAGCCACACAGCGCTGTCGGGCAGGCCCACCTGTCAGACAGGGAATGCTGACTGTGCAGTGACTTATATTAGAAAACTGGCTTCGAGTTGGCTAAGCCAAGCCGTATTGCCATCCGCCCGTTCGTTCTTAGAGCGGGGCTGTCAGATGGGCGACACATGGAAGCTCGAGCTGCTCACACCTTCTCGGCTGCCTATATATAGATATATATTGCGCAGAATTCCAAAAACCTAATTATTTGTAACTGTTTTGAGGAGAATTGATCTCGGAGATTCCCCGACTTCCCGAAGTGTGTCGACAGCTCCGACCTCATTTTCGTACATCAGTTTTTTCTTGGAATCAACTCGAGGTTAGCTTTCATAATATATATTTTATTTTCTCAAATTTTGTTCGTGAATTTTTGGAGAATTATTTGAGTATTGGTTGTCCAAAACTCGATACGTCGTACGGTTTTCGAGATCTCGGGAGATCCCGAACTCCGATTGACGATCTGTTTGAAGTTTTGGAAATCTAACATGATGATCTTCGATATATAATTTTTTAAGAATTTTAGAGGTTAGTTTACTATTGTATTTGTTACGTTGAACTCAGATTTGATCGATAAATTACCGATTTAGTCACGGTTAGCCATAACGGTAATATCTTTTGACCAAAGTATAATTTTGTGGCACAGTCGATTCTGGTGCACTTGTGGCACTAAAATCTACCAAGGTACGCTTTCAAAATCTTGAGTTCATAAAATTTGACTAGATAGTCAACGGTACGCCTTGATTTGCGTGCCATGGTTTCCAAAATTGGAAATATGACTTTCTATGGCCAAAATTTATTATCTAAGATATATTTCAGATTGTTATTGGGTTAAATTAGGTTTTTAAGTAATTTATTCCAGAATTAGTTGTTATTAGATAAGTTCACCCATTAGCCACTTATTCCATGATTTTAGAATTAGAATCTTAGAATTGACTTGTGGTTTTTGTGCACGGTTCGTGGTATGATGGTGCAATATGGATGATAGCTTCTAGGTAGGCCTTCCTCTCATCCTCTACTTGTGACTACGGTTTATTCAAGGGTTCAGGCAAGTATAGTATTGCATTATATTTTGGTACATTATAACGCTTTCCTTATTGTTTCCTTGTTTGATATTCCATTGAGACACGATGGTGACACGGTAGGTTTATTGTATCATTGACAGTTATTATTGTTAGTGAGTCGAGAGAAGAAATACTCGGTAGATGTGTGAACAAACCTAACTAATGTTTAATGTGGATAGCTAAGTCATACACCTCACATATGGGTTAACTGTATCAAAAATGTGGATAGCCATCGTATGATATGCCGTATTAGCCCAGCCGTTCACGTATCAAAAGGTATTTCACCTACACAGTTATTTCCATTGTTCATAATCTTAGTTTAGCTCTTTATCTTCATGCTTTTTTTTTTCTATTAGCTTACTCGTTCATGATTATTGCTTTCTATATCTAGTTTATTTCTTGCTAGTTCTTTATATGCTCTTTATCGTTACTGTTTCTCATTGTTCTAGCTTATTTTATTCTAACAATATTAAATGCGATATGGTTGTACTTTGCTTCTTTTCTGATTGGATCGTTGATATAGGTAAGGATGACGAGTATCTCTACACTTCTTATTATGGACTACCAGAGTGCTGACGATGTTTGCACCGAGACTCAGGAGCCATGATTGATCTCTGGAGGGATCTAGATTACCTTAATTTATGCTTTAGTTTTAGTTTCTTTGTTGGACCGAATTTGTTCCCAGATTGACCATATTATTGTTATTATGGATTTAGTCTTTTTATTATTGGTTTTGGATATTGTTATTTTATTATCTATCATATTCTATTTCTTTGGTTTGTGTTATTGTTGAGTATAATTTGTATCTGTGATCACTTATATCTGTGGAGAATGTTATTGTGTATAGACAGCGTTCTACCGTCAATACCGTGATGTAGGCTAGGCTTGGCTACGAACTCGTACCCGGTTATCCGGGAGCGGGTCGTGACAGTATATAAGAAGGTACATTATTGAAAAGTAATATACCTGTCACAACTGTGTCTGAGACGAATACCTCATCTCGAGTCATGGCGTAGATGCGACCCCGGGCATGGGGTGACGGACTTGGCCATTTTGTATACGAGCTGGGGGGCTCGAGGTGCCGGTCTACGGTTATTTGGACGATGTTGCTGTGGCGGAGCATTCTGATTCTGTCTTCGGGCCATGCAGTCTCGAGATTGGTGACCTTTTTTCCACAAAAGAAGCACCCTCCGTCGAAGACATAGCAGTTGATGGCATGGTGTCCGAGGTGGTTGCACTTGCTGCAATGGGGTAATGGATTCTGCCCTTTGTAGCCGCCATTGTTTGGACGCTTTACAGCATTATTAATATTGTTGCCTTCCGCATAACTAGGACGTTTTTGATTTGAATGGTGCACAACTTTGGCAGCTACGAAAGGGTACTAGTCTCAAGGCGGAGAGCATAATTCAGAGCATCGCCCGTGGTCTTGTATTCCGGCACCACCATATGAGCAGTGATAGAGGGCCGCAGACCCACTTCGAATTATCGCACGCGACACTCCTCTGTATATAGAAATACACCAGCAAATTTAGATAATTTGTTGAATTCTACCGCATACTGTTGTACTATTCTGTTCCCTTGCCTCAACTGCATGAATTCATTCTCCTTCTCTTAACGAATGGACGAGGAAAGGTACTTGACTTCGAAGGCTTTGCGGAACGTAGTCCAAAAGATTAGCGCTGAGTTATTGTCGTGTCGAATCGCTCGTTTGTGTACGGTCTACCAGTCGTGCGCGTTCAAAAGTAGTTGAAGTTACCATATTCTAGTTTGAGGGTATTTTTGTCATTTTTGAATAAATTGAATTTAATATATTTTATTAGAAATTTAAAATAATTTATTTGAATGGTGTGATTTAAATACTAGTTTATTTATTGCTATGTGGTTTTGGTTAGCCTAATCTAGATTGGACCTAACCTAGATTAGACATAGCTAGCCTAGTTAGCCACATTGAGTTTAGTTAGTATTGAATAGTGGTTTGAGTCATTTTTAGCTAAGTGGGTGGTTTGCAACTTAACTAGGAAAGAGCCCTAGATTTTAGGCCACTCATTAGCCTTGATTTATTGCTAGCCATTATATGCAACCTAAAAACCCTAACCCTAGCTAAAGTGGCCAGCCAAGACCCCTTCCCCTTCTCTATATAATCTCTCTTTAGAAATTAGTGCCTCTTTCCATTATTCTATCATTTTTTCCTAAGAACAAGGTGAGCCTACACTTCTTTTCTCCACAGATTAATCAATAGAGCTCTATTTTCATTGGAATTTCTTCCATAATATTCTAATCACTGTTCTCCTACTATTTGTGGAGTCAAATCACAGGACTGAATCAATTTGGAGAAGTTGGGTGGCTTTTGGAGATCCCCTTTGAAGAAGCTTTTGTGTTGAAGAACACACATAGGTAAAATCCTATTTCCCCATTAAAATTAGGATTTCTTTGCATAAACACCTAGCCCTAAGTGTCCTGGTCCTGTAGGAATAGAGTTTGTCCAATTTCGTGTCCTATACGTGTCCGTATCGGACACGTATCAGTGTGGTGCGCAGGTGTTCGACGAAATGCCACAGTGGGCATTTCGATCGATATTTGGAAAAGTGTTTGAATAGGAAGTTGAGTTTTGAGGTGGCTTACACGTTTATGGTCGACTGGGGTGTTTTCTGTGTCGTGTCGTGTCGCTTTGGACACGTGCACACGCGGGGTGCACCACGCGCGCGCGCAGGTAGCCTTCCCCTTCTACCAGCGTGCTCGTGCTCAGTGCACAAAGCACGTGGACACGTGTGGCTAGACGTGAAGCAAGGGGCAGTGTCTGCCATGACACCCCCGAGGTTTCGTGTCCTAGGGATGCGTGTCGGGTACATGCGGACACGTGCACTGGTCACGCGAGCTCGTGCCAGTCTCGTGCGTGTATGTGCATTAGTTCTTGGACATTTGTGTCCTGTTTTTGGACACGATACTATGTGGATAACACGAGCACATGTTCGACACTAAATACCAACTTTTAACCCATTTGTTAAATGCTATTTAAAAGTCGAAATAGGAATATCCCAATTTTCTGATAATGTTAAGTATCAGTGAGTTATTCACTGTTTTCTCCATTCGAGTTGCATTTAAATGTTGTTATCATAAAAATAAATATGGTTTAGTTGCTATTGCATTAGATATCATGTTTAGGTTTGTAAGGGTTCATTGTTTTGTGTTGAATTGATGAATAAGAGTTCAATTTCATTTGGTTTTGCAATGTTCATTGATACACATTTGGTTTTGGCATTTGAACCCAGATTTCCAAAACTGAGATCCATTCAGTATTCCTAATGTTCTATTATATCAGAATCTCAGTTTCACATTCATTTCGAATGGACATTTGTTTTGGGTTGCATCAACTAGTAATAAAGACCACTGTTCAAATCTGAATTCCTGAGACACAGGGGATGGAAAATTATTTGACCTATTGAATGATTTCCTATTTTATGACAGTAAATAACTTGAGACTTAAATCTCAGTTAAGGGTTCATTATGGGCTGAGCACATTATCATATGTTTACTGTTGTTAAAACCTGGGAACTGATTCCTTTCCCATTTTCGAAAACTGGATTGGTTTCCTTTCCCATTTTGCAATGTTAACTGTTAACACATTAATTCTGATTTCCTTCACTGGAAAACACAGGTTTCTACCTGCACACACATACACACAAGTTCCTCACATTGCCATGTAACTTAACACACTGTTTATGATTTCCTTGCACTGTACATTGTAACACTATCACCCACAGGTTCACATGTTCCTGTTAACACACAAATACATCCTACACACATTACATATATTTACAGTCCACACATATTTCACTGATTAGTTTCAATCCAGAAATCACACACTCTATATCCTGATGACACACACTCACTTTGATACCTAGCTAACCTATTGTACAAATACACATTATGATAACTGAAATCTGAGATGGGGATACCCACGTGAACCACACTGCTTATCCTCACTGGGGACACAAACCTGAGACATTGACTGGACTTTACTGTCCTTGGTATTCCTGTGAAATCATTAACCTACACATATATATCCACACACACACATTTATGTATCCTCTATATGTATATATATATATATATATATATATATATATATATATATATATATATATATATATATATATATATATATATATATATATATAAGGAAATATCTATATATATAATTAGGAAATATCTATATATATATATATAATTAGGAAATATCTATATATATATATATATATATATATATATATATATATATATATATATATATATATTATATATATATATATATATATATATATATATATATATATATATATATATATATATATATATATATATATATATATATATATATATATATATATATAATTGCACACACACATAGATTAGGAAATATCTATATATATATATATATATATATATATATATATATATATATATATATATATATATATATATTTCCTAATCTATGTGTGTGTGCAATTATATATATATATATATATATATATATATATATATATATATATATATATATATATATATATATATATATATATATATATATATATATATATATAATTGCACACACACATAGATTAGGAAATATATATATATATATATATATATATATATATATATATATATATATATATATATATATATATATATATATATATATATATATATATATATATATAAATATATATTACATATATTACATCCCCATTTACAAGCAAAACATTCAAAAGATCTGCTTTCGTGGGGAGTCAAGACATCTTTCTTCTAGACTGAATGTGGAGTCTTCAAAAGGATCAAAACAAGCCTTCAATACACGGACGAGGCTTCAAATGAACTTACGTCGCCTTGAGTTTAGTTAGCATGCTCTTCTTGGTTTGGGTTACCCGGGGAGAGCAAGGATCAGTATGTTCACATGTATTGGTGCGTGGCTAATTAAGTACCGTACTCTCGTTTGGTTGAAGAAATTATATGACTTAATTTGTGATCTTTCTAGCCATCCTGATGAATTTCAGACAAGCATATGATAGGCATAATGTAAATGTCATGCCCCATAACCAAAAAATGGTAAGTAGGAACGGACCAGGACAGCTACGTATACCAAAGTACTCCAGTACTCCGAAATAACGTATAAGTTGTCTAGATGTGGGTTACTGCTACAAGCCAACAATCAATCCTGGGTCAAATAATCATAGATATCTCAATCACAATCAAGCAAGTAATATACAAGTATATGATCATCAGACATGTAAGACAGTAAAGCATCCCAAACTATAATATATCGATGATCATGAAGCTAGTAATACATAATGAAGAATTAGCAAGACTAAATAATACATGATCAGCTCTAGCTGCAGTCTAGAAAATATACCATCATGTATAAGCCTGTAGGCCAAAAGTCAAGTCCAAAACACGAGCTAAACACGTGCTTGGTGGCTAAATACCTCAAAAAAATATACAAAAAAGAGTGGGTAAGAAAAAGAACACCCACTCAAGCACCCTGGTGCTCCGGGTGGTCACCATCGAGTGGAAGGTCCGAAAGATCCTCGGGCTCCTCAATTAGATCTGGCAAACAAAACCAATGGGGTCAGACTCCCAATAGCAACTACCACAAAGAAAGCCAAACTATGAACTAAAACCAGCATACTAATCACAACAACGCTAAGTAAAGCAGTAAATAAGACATGAATAATAAATTGGTACCATAGTGTATGTGAAAGAAATTTTAAAACATGTAAGGAAATATCATGTGAATATGTGAGATAAACTAGACATGTGAGCTTGTAATGAAATCTAGCAGGTGGAATTAGTGGTATAGCTAAGCTTGTAGCAGGAGTAATAGTATGTACATGAATAACATGAATCTAAATACTGAAATAAGATAAATTGGAACAAGACGAAACCAAAGACAGGAATGGACTCCATCCATCAATCACGACCAAGCAATAAGTATGGCTTGATATATTAGCTAACTAGGGTTATCACAATCCTAATTACTAATATATGCAAGTTTGATAATTCTAATCCAGTTACCTACCCTGCAGACCACCCGATTGATCCAAGCCAAAAGAAAACAAGTATAGCAGACACACCGTAGTAAGATACGTGTGTCATAAAGAAGTGTCCCACTCGACGGTGTGCTGGAAGAGTGCTCATCATGACAGATAACTCTAAATACCTAGTACATATATATATATATATATATATATATATATATATATATATATATATATATATATATATATATATATATATTATATATATATATAAGATCGTGAAACAAGGGGTACAGGTAACCGAGGAATTCTTCCCTCCCAATGATCTAGATAATATAGCTAGTTGTTAATCCTTAACATTTTTATTCAGGATTCCGGGTGTGTCATTTCGCAGAATCCGTCATAGACATGAGACATGCCAGACTAGACAAGACAAGCAAGAATGTGCACTATAACAAGCCACAATAAGACAAGACAAGACAAACATCGAGATAGGAGTGCGCTACGATGAGCCACTATATCAAGTTAAACATATACTGGATCAGGAGTGCACCATAACAGGCTACTATTAAGAATCTAGACATGTACAGAAAATCTGGAGTGCGCCATGACATGCTACTATCAAGAAGCTAGACATGAATATGTACTGGGTCCAACCAAGCGTGACAAAGCAAGACAATAAACTGAGCATAGCATATACAGTAAAGCAGTAAGCAAGAAGAAATCAGGAAATCAAATCAAAATTAGAAAATATACAACTTAGGCACTGGATCGGAATTCCGATGGTACACACCAGTACACCGTCGGTATGCCGAATTCTATAGACAAAAACTTACTGTCAAAATCTAAGTGTCGTACCGGTATACCGTCGGAATGGATCAATACACCGTCGATATCCCGAAAAGTGTCACAACAGCTTTTTAACCAAAAAAGGGCTCACAAAATCTGTATTTCGTCAGTACACACTGGTACACCGTCAGTATGCCAATTCTGATCGAGAAATAATACTAAAGACTTGAAACAGGTTCCAGAAACCAAAACTCTTTCCCAAAGTTGCTAAAATCAGTATAACCATGAAAACAATACTAGGGAAAAGTCGTACATAGCATGTATACTAAGTCTCATGGCAAATTACCCCGGTATCGTTTTCGATACGGAGTTTCCTACTAGAAAATAATTAGGCATAGCAAGATAACGAAAGCCTAGCTCAGACCAAATTTATGAAATAGGTAAAATGACCATAATCATGAGGGGAACATATTTAGTAAAGTAAGTAGTAGGAAATACTGGACTATCAAGGTCATAAGAAAACGAAAACCACAATAAAGCAATAAAACATTTAGTATTTCGGCAAGATGTACTTGCTTAATAAAGCTCCAAGCCTAACTCTTCAAATCCACCACCAATAGGGGTTCAGAAACCACACTCTTAGGTCTTGAGACCAAGCTCCAAGCTCCCGAGGAATACAGAGTGGAAACGAGAAGAATGAAGAGTTGAGAGAAAAAGTGAAAAGAGAAATCGAAAAAAATCTAATCGTATATATAGAGAAGGTGAATTAATTATGACCATCCGATCGCGATCCGCGACTCAGTTAGAATTAATCTCGACCCTTCAGAAGAAAACCAAGAACCAATGGATAATAGAATGTATCAACACTATTCATCAAAATGTCTAAATACTATTCATCAAAATATCTAAACGAAAATATTTCAAATCGAAAAATATCTATAAGGTGGAAAATCTGCCCGGACGGTACACCGTCGGTATAGACCAATTTGCCGACGGTATGTCAGTTTCACAGAAAAATCTTAAAAATTGTGTTTTTATCGGTTCTCTGGAATCCAAAAATACAGAATACAATATAAAATAAGTATCTATATATAAATACAATTACTGTGAGACAAGTCTCACAGTAAATTATGTTAGAACTTACCCACGATAGAGCGTGTCGTACAATGTGAGACTTACCATGTTATTTTCTGTCAATTGTTATCATTTACTAGCATATCGTGTGCAATTTCATTTATGATAGTCACTGACACCACAAGCCATCATAGACTTATAGCTTTGTTAGACGGGACCCTTTTAACGCAAGTAGCTAACCCCGTTGAAAGTTCCCGCATAACCCGTGCTAACATTTCGCACAACTATATCGTGTTTCCCTTAGGCCTAATCGGTCCTGTGGCCTGGGGTACCATTCGAGGAAACTTTTACCTTGTGCACAAGTTGTCCATGACCGTGCTAGACTAAATGAGTTACTCAAGCATGGTCTATATTATGAGAATTAACCATCTTCATCGTGTTCCGCCTTGTTATGGCATCATTTAAATCAATGAGTCTATCTTTTGTTTAACACAGTTCTATATCATGAATAACATAGCAAGCATGTAGAAGTTCTATATAATAAGCAAATGTGTTCGTGCATTTGCATCTAACATTTCATTCGCAACGATGTTATCAAACTGATTTAAGAAGCAAGAGGGTCAAGGGGGAGAAAGGTCAGCCACTCACCTTGATTGTTTGATTGAGGCGAGAGACCCGTTGGCTGCGCTAAACGGTGCCTACACGATCACTTGAAATCATATAAGTAATTGATTAGAACACTGTCTCATTCAATGAGTTCGATACGAATGCGGAGTTCAAAAATGCAAGCCATGAAAACCATCAAAAATATTCACGAAAACACATTCAGAAAACTAAAGCCAAAGAAGCAAGTACGACATGAAAAGTAGAGCAACGAAAGGTCTCTTCCAACTCAGCCGCAGAGTCCATCCTCGAGGCGTAACCCGCTGAATATAGAACTTGATTCCAAGAAGCCATTCCATAACGAGAAAATGATCTTAATTCAAATCGTCTAGTCCAATCGATTCAATCAATCCCGATCAATCGGTCCCGACTAAATCAATAGCGACAGTGTTCCTTTCTCGCGTGTCACACCCCGCTCCCGTAGGAGCGATCGTCCTCGCTAAGGCGTGATGTCGCACGGGCCTAGGTTGCTCCCGTGCAAGGCTAAGTCCAGAAACGACCGATTTGAGCTAGGCCACAAAGTCGCACAGAGTGTCCCCATTTGCAGCGAAAAGTAAATGAACACAAGTTGAAGCGAATTCAAACTCTGTATTGATTTTTCAAGAAGTTTACAAGCGGCGCTAAGCCGAGTTTACAAGTCTCTCAAGCTCTCTCTCTCTGAAACATAAAAGGCGTGCAAAGTGGCTTACAACATGGAATGATTCATGGCGATGTTTCGATACATTATGTCCTGTATATGGTGCTTCAGCTCCTTTGTAACGCTCCAAGGCTCCAGAGGTAGCTCCATGCTTTAGCACGTTCGAAGGAAAGCTCCGTACCCGACGACATCTCCTGCATCCTGCAAGCAAACTGTGGGATTATCAGTATATTGTTATGCACTGGTGGGGAGGCTAGCTCGCCCACAATGCTATTATTACCAAACACGTTCTATTTACTTTTGTGCACCGTCTATCATTCATTGTCTTTCTAATCTTATCTTAGGATCAGTTTCATGGCATATATCATAACCTATCGTGTTACCGATTTCAAGTATTTGCATGGAAATACATGCACGACTTACCCATACTTACCGTCCGGCCTTTCCTGTCCAAAGTAAATCAAGTTAGTCAACAATTCATATGTAACAACTTAACATAGCTCGCGTAAACATTCGGTGTCAAGGGCGTGTCCCTGTTTCAGGTTCTAGCGCGTCATAAGCGTATTTTCTAACTCATTTGCACAAAGTACTCTAGTTCATTTGGTGTGTTATATTCAAGCCTGTTCAGAAGGCACATCGTTCAGTTCCACCGTTGTTTAGCTTACTCGAGTTGTCAGGATGTGTTATATTCAGCTGTCAGATTTACTTATTTCAATGCAAGGTCTCGCACGCGGATTGCCGCAATTGAGCCAACTTAATCTATATGCATCGGTCGCTGGTTATGTGAGCCATTTGGACATTTACTTATGGTATTCTCATCTATCAAGCGTGATGGCTGGTACACCTTGATAGACTATTGAAATACCCCGCCTTACGTTTGGTGTGTGCCCGAGCCCGCACACAGTCCACCCGTAGGCCATGATCCCGCCTAGGCCGGCCACGACATCGTCGTTAGTTGCCTTGGAATCGTTTCACTCGTGCACGAGTTCGTCCACGACCATTTCGTATTATCTTATCATTTTAACTTAACGGCTATCTTTGAGCCAAGGCTGTCTCTGAGCCATAATGCGTTATCAACCAGGTTGGCGGCGGCGTTCGTGTAACGCAGGTAGCGAGCCCCGTTGCACGTCCCCGTCATACCTGTCGCTAACCATTTCTTTTTTTTCCTTATCTTTTATTCATTCTTTCTTTTCTTTCTTTCACTTGCTCGATCGTTGATTCATTCATTCACTTATTCATTGATTGATTCATTCATACATTATGCAACTCCCTGTGCGGGAGTCGACTTGGCGACCCATCGGTCCCGAAGTCTTCCAATGTTGCTATACTCTACTCAGAACGACTATGTCGATAGTCTTTCCGTTTTACTGTTGTAAACCATTTATTTCTTTATTGTTGAACGCATAAGGAACTTGAATGTAAGCTTATGCCTAGCACGAGCGTGGAGTGCGGTGCGAGAGTTCTCACATTTTCTAAGTTTTTTTCCATATTCTATACAAGCATACAAGATGGGATTATTCCCTTAGCTAGGTACGTTGAGTCATTTATTAGCATGCGCGGTGTTATTGCCTAGCGATTCTAGCAATAGTGTTCGTATTATTATATGTCTAGGCTAAGCAAAGACGGGTTCATCGGAGCCACCCACCTTAGCGATGTTCGCATCGGCCGAGCGATACTCCGAGCGCGCCTTTGAAAGTCTAAGCCTGGATTCATCTTCGATGTGCCAATGTAAGTCTTGCATCGATTCTTCATCGGGTCGATGCCAACTCTTCGAGTCGACGGCTCGTTTGAGTCGTTGCACTTGCCGTTTGAATCGGCGATCCGCTAGGGTGGAGCGGGTCATTACATCGCGTACCCTGTGGACGAAAAATGGGGTACGATGTAGGTACGTGGCACTACAGTTTCGCTTGGACGCACTTAGGCATTGAGTTTCTTAGCGTTTCAAAGCGTGCAACCGCGCTGGGTTCGGCAAACAACATGAAGATGTTTCGACCGGGAGTCATTGGATGTGCTATAAAAGACATGATGTATGGAACGAGACCCTTTGTGAGATAGAGAGATCATAAGCGTTGTAAGCCAATTGGCGTATTCAGTTGGGCTTATTCAAGACTTTGTAATCTACTTCGTTATCAATAAAAGTGATTCTTTTGTATACTCTGATGTGTCTTCACCTTTTTTTGCTGCTTGTGTATTAAATTGAGACAACCATTTTAAGAACTTGTAATCTTGCTTTGCACGAGTGCAACTCCAGAATCGTGCGACATCACGCCCCAAGCGAGGACGATTGATTTAGGTGAAATCAATATGAGGATGAGCAATTTTTCAGGTCGGAATGTGGCATATACTACTATATAATGAGAAAAGTAGTTTTCATCATGGAAATTTTTGTTCCAAAAATCTTTTCATCTATATTTACTAGGGGTGGGCACGGGTCGGGCCGGGCCCAAATTTGTTGGACTCGGACCGGACCCATTACTTGGCGGGGCGGGGCGGGACGGGTCCAAAAAATATTGGAACCGAACCGGACCTGACCCGTTTGAAACGGGTCGGAAACGGGTCGACCCGCGGGTCCAAACGAGTCCAAAAAAGTTTAAAAAATTCTATAATAGTAAACATTTACATATGTTATATTGTCTATAAGAACAAAACAAGTCTAATGTCTTCCCAAACTTCTAGGATTTGTTTAGTAAACAATAAGATATTCTATTATGTATAGACTATAATAACAAAAAATGCTAAAAATTGATATAAAAAATATATACTCCTAGAAACGGGTCGGGCCGGGGCCCCGTTTATTTTAAAAATAGGACCCGCGACTCGTTAATGTCACACGACCCGCCCCGACCCGTCCCGTTTAAATTTCAAAATTTAGGAACCAGCTTATTTAGACATTTTACGGTTCGGACCGGGTCGAAACCGCGGGTCCTAGAACCGTATGCCCACCCCTAATATTTACTAATTAAAATATCAATTAAATTTAATATGTGTTGTTACATAATTACCTATAAAAATATATAAGGAGGTTATTATTTGCTTTTTCCAAGTATTATGAAATACGTGCAAGATACATGGATATATCTACACTACTATATAATTAGAAAAGTAGGCTTGACCTTGAAAATTTTTGTTCAAAAAGATACATGGATATATCTACACTACTATATAATTAGAAAAGTAGGCTTGACCTTGAAAATTTTTGTTCAAAAAATGTTCTCATCTATGTTTACTATTTAAAATTATTAATTAAATATAATATGTGTAGTTATGTAATTATTTATAAAAAAATATAAGGAGGCCCTTATTTGCTTTTTTCAAATATTATAAAATACGTACAAGTTACGTGCATATATATACTAGTAATCATTAATGTCGGTAGTAGATATTTATGCGAGTGAAATGCAAACTACAAAATCGCAAGGGCTTATTTCCAAAAAGAAACACCTCACCTATATCACGTGTGGTGCACGTGCTGCTTAGGCGGCGTATAATTCGCCGCTCAATCCTCCTTCTTTTTTTAGGGCAAGCGGGCGAAACCCCAAATTTGAAACCCTAATTTTCCTAAAAAAAAATCCCCTTCTCTCTCCTCACAAAACCCTAAACTTTCCCATTTTCTCTGCTATTTCTTGACGATACTATCCCCGAATCATTCGAATCCGATGGGGAAGAGGAAGGAGCGGCGGCTCGCGGCAAAGAGCGCAGCCGGTCGGAGAGTCAAGCTCGATCTCTTCGCGGAGCCCGCTGGTATAATCCGATCCGTAGTGAATCTTTATATATTTTTTCAAATAAATAACGGAGATTTAAGTCTTTTTATCGCGTTTCTTATAAATTTTGCTGATTTAATAACATAATTGGCTACTTGTTAATTATATTAATCTGTAGTTGTTGTCAGGTCCAATTATGAAGAAAAGAAAGAAAATAATCGGTCTTTCCTTGGTGGTTTCTTTTGGGAATAACATCGCGACTATAAGACCTAGTTTGCTAGTAAAGTTTGCTAAAATGGAGTTCGGTTTGTTTTGGAGTTTGGATATTTGAAACCAGAGATTGAAATGATGAAACTATATTGACAAACTGGACTTTTATTTAAGTTATGAGGCATTTGGGAGTTTGGAGTTAGTATTGGAGTTTTATAAGAAAGAAAAGAAATTGGAGTCTAGAATGGAGTTTCACAAACACTTGAGTTAGATTGGAGTTTTGGTAACTCCACTTTTTGGAGTTAGACTTGCATTTTTCTCCAACTCCCCAAAGGGCCCAAACCCCACTTTTTGTTTTTTCCAACCCCGTTCCCAAACGAACCCAAAAAGTTCTCGACTTGGTAGTAATTTGCTTTTTCACAAAAAAAAGGATATTCTGCGACTCATCCATATTCTAGTGAATGGCTGCCTAATACATAGTTAGGGTGTGTTTGATATTGCTGAAGCTTATCAAAAGGCGCTTCTTTTGTTAGTACATGCTCGAAGCTGTTGTCATGAATATTAGGTTTTGGTAAAAACTTGTTTTTTAGTAGTGAATTATTGAAAATGACCAAACTGGACATGTATTGATAGAGTGGTAGAGGTATAAGATGGAATCATAGAAAAGTTAAGGGAGCACTTTTTGTAACCAGCTTTTGAAAGCAACCTCTTTCCAAAGCAGAAACTAATAAAAAAGCAGAAACAATTTTTACCAATTACATTTATCTGATTTCAAAATAATAACCAGAAGCAGCTTTCATAAGCGTATACGAAACCCTGACTGTGTTTGCAGTGAATTCTTGTTTCTCGTGTAGTTAAAGACGTCGCCAGTGCATTTAGTTTCATTGTCTTATTCCTTGGGGTACAGAGTTATTGATGTTGATGCAAATGAGTGTTATATCTGTGTAACCGTAACCATTAACTTTTTGCTACGCCCGTGTTTATAGTTTTGATAATTCCTACTATCTGTCCATTTTAGTATATTATCACTATATAGGCAGTTTATTTCTTTGACCTTGCTAGTGTTCAGCATTTTAAACTGTACAAGTAAAATTGTAGATGACAGTTGTATGGAAGTTCTCATTCAAGTTAAACTCTAGTTAGTTAACATGCAAAATAGATACCAGGCTAAACAAATATTAGAGGATAAACTTAGTTTCCGTATACTAGGTTGCAACTTTGATGAGTGATTGTGAATGGGTGAAATGTTTCATGCTGACGAGCCGAAAAGTTTGAGATAAAAGCTTTGTTATTGTTGTTTATTGTTTATTTGTGGGAATTATTTTCTGATTCCTTATAACTGGCGGATCAGACATCATGTTTTATATTTCCCTTTAGGCCTCGTTTGGTTTGCGGAATGGAAAGGAAAGGAAACTGATTCCTTGGTATTTCCTTTCCTTTAGGAAATTATAATTCCTATAAACTTTCCTTTCCGGTGTTTGGAAAGATCGGGATTATAGCCGGAATATATCTTTAATTTCCATTATAGTGTTTGGTGTTTGTAAAGAAAGGAAACAAAATCAAGTCAATTTTCCAAAAATACCCTCGTGCTAATAAAAATAATTATTACTTAGAAATATTTTTGTCTAAAAGATATTATTGGATAAAAATGGTAAATAATATTATGAACATGGATATTTTGGTCAAATTTTTTTGTAATAAATGCGGGAAAGTTGGAAGGAAAGTGATTCCTTAGATAAATGGGAGGAGCCACTTTCCCCCCTATTTTTCTACCTCTTGGGAATTATTTTCCCTTTCCAACAACTTTCCTTTGGCTCCCAAACATAGGAAAGGAATCACTTTCCTTTCCCAAGCTCAAATTCTGGTAACCAAACGAGGCCTTATGTGGATGTTATGTAACTATATTCATAGATCAAGTTGTTTCTTTCACTTCTGTACCATCAAATTTGCAACATCATCCTGTTTCTGCGTTTTATATTCTCACATTGTGCACCTGCATCTGTTGCAGGAGATATGACGGGCACTACTTCACATGATGAAACTGGAGGGAATCCTGACCAGGATCACAATGCTGGGGTTCCTACTTCACCATCATCTTCAGGTGGGTTCCATGAATTTCTCTTCAAAGGACTTGTAGAGAAGATATGCCTGCACAACATATTTTTGGTGGAAATTTGGATATACTGCAAGACTGTTGCATGTACCAAGAATTTGGTTTTGAGACTGTTGGGTGGCTTTGAGGTCTGAGGAACGGTCATATTCGTTTCGGATCGGGATGCCACCTTGAAAATTGAATCACTTCCTTCCTGTTTTGACTTTTTGGCAGCATCTAAGCGTGTGGGAGGTTTCAGGAGGAAACTGTTGCCTTCTCGGTTCGTATGTTTCTAGCTTTTATTTTCTTATGGTTTGTACCTCCTAACGTTCTTTTCTAACTGCTAAGAATGGAATATGAGAGTCTAATAAAGCTTATATTTTCCTTTATATATGGTAGTTACTAAATCAAGAACTTTCAGTTTACTCTGAATTAACTATTGTGCTTTCTGTTAGGACTACTCTTACTGGTTTTCTAGGCATCTCATTTGATGTTATTGTGTTTTCAGGTCAGAGACCGGAGAATCCTTTACTTCTACTTGGTCAATACAGTGATGATGATGATCTAGACGAGGAAACTAGTAAGCGAGCAAAGCATGATGCTGATGGCAGTTCATCTCCAATGAGTAACCAGGTGATTCTTTTAGGCCACGAGCACTCATCATATCATGATCATCTGTAGATTTGACTTTTAACACGGGGCTATTATTTGGATGTTCCTCCTCCAGGATTTTTTTTCTTGATTCAATGGAATAGTCTCTTGTTTTTCCTGCTTATGATTGACCGAAAAGTCAGAAAACAATTACCATCTACTTACAATTAGTGCGAACATATTAGTTGCTTAAGACCTATTAGTTACTTAAAAATGGAATATACTAAGCAGAAGATTGGAGAAGGAAAAAACATTTGGCTCATCTACGTAATATATTTTACCTTTAGAGTTCGATCTTTTGTACGCTTGCACGAGTTATTTGTTTTACCGCTGTAAGATTTTTTTTATAGATGAACAGTATTATTTGTACATTATGAAATCTAACATCTAGACTTGCATACTACGAATATTTACTGATTGAAAAATGAGGCTCTTCTGCTGCCTTATATTTGGTAGTATATGTGGTGCTCGTCTTTAGATCGTCCTTGAAGCTAGTTATTTTTTAACATTCTCTATTTATCCACTTCCTTGTATTTTTTACATGACAGATACAAGATCCTACTAAAGCTGGTGAAATTTTAGGAGGTGATGTTGAGAAAGAAACCGCCAATGGTGATAGTAAACAAGAACCAGATCAAGCCGATACAGTCAGTAAACTTGATCACGACGATATCAAAGAAAATGACAGTGCTGCTTCTGTTGAACGCCGTGAAGCTGATTCAGAGACGCATCCTAGTATTTCTGAACCTTCTGGGATTCTACTTGATGGAGATCTAGCTGGAGGCTGGAAGATGGTAATGCATGAGGGGAGCAATCAATACTACTACTGGAATACTGTGACAGGGGAGACATCGTGGGAGGTACCCACTGTTCTATCAGGAGAACAAAATGTTCCTTCAGGTATTGATGGAGCTGGTTCTTATGGGGATTTGCACACGAGCACCCATCTGAACACTGAAGCTGCAGCCTATGTGTATGCTGCTGTTGATGGACTGGGTGGTTGTAATTTGACCACCAATGATCCTGGAGAGTATTCAATGGGGGTAAACAATGAAAATCCAGAGGCACAGTTAGCTTATGACGGAGATCAAAATTTTGCACATTATCACAACACTGTAGCTGGCATACAATATGCTGATCAATCGGCACAGGCAAACTTCTATACTTCGCTGCAAAGAAATGGTGGCACAACGGAACAGCTGACAGTCCCAGTGGCTGAACATCGGAGAGAACCTAATGGGGGCAATGAAAAATTAGATGTTCATTCTGCTCGTCTTGTGGAATATAGTGAAAGTTTGCTTCAAAGACTGGATGCACTAGACGGGTATTGGTTCTTCATGAGTTTTTATATTGCTATTCTTGGTCAGAAACTTCATATTTTATCATTTTAGTATTCTTCAAAATATGTTTTTGGTCCTTTGTTGAGTTTCATTGCTGGGGCTGACCTTTTTAACTATATAAATATGTTATTTTGCTGTTCTATTACGTATAGCTATTATGCAGGTTTGATCAATTGGGGTCTTTTTGGATTGAGTGGGAAAAAATAAGTGAAGGGAAGTTAACTGAGGTTAAGTGAAGGGAAGTTAACTGAGGGGGAGGAGAGTCAATAGACTCGATACATTTAATCTTGCTTGGATTGGAGAGAGAGAGAGAGAGAGAGAGAGAGAGAGAGAGAGAGAGATAAGTGGGGTGTGTTTAAAACTCTTGCTTGGATTGGAGATTTTGAGTGAGAGGAAGATTAATAAAAATACAATATTTACGAAAATATTCTTATTACATATGGCATAAAGTTAGATTAAATTGATTGGATTTTTAATGAGAACTTAGTCAAAATATCTTCAAAAAAAATAATAGCTACAAATCTGATACTTATATAAGGAAAATAACTAGAATCCAAACACAATAAAGTTATGTAACATGAGAATTATAAGTTTCTACCGTTTATAAGCTACAGGGCAGCAGGTTGAAAGAAAAAAAGAAAAATAAAATATAGGACAAATAAGAGGTATTTGTCTTTTAAACAAAATCCCCTCATTTCTCCTCGTTAACCCTCCGATTTGGGGGATTGAAAAAATGGGCAAAATAAGGCAAAATAAACCCCCACTTAACCCTCTTCGACTCCCCTCACTTAACTTTCCCTCACTTAACTCTCTTAACCCTCAATCCAAGTAGATCCTTAAACTGAGCTTACTTCACGAATATTAGAGTTACCTTCATAATTAGAGAAAAATGTTATATTACTCATATTTGTTGTTTTTGGCTTCGTCAATGATCCCATTACGAACTTATTGACTAGTGCTGCCTGTGGGCTGGCTTGCGAAACACTTTTAAACCCAGGCATTAGTGTTGTGTCAATCTCAAACTGGTCCATTTATCTATTGGGTATTCAAGCATGTACAATTATGTTATAGGTCTGGTTGAAGTCTGTATAAGATTGTTTCAGATGGCTACTAATAGCAGCACACCTAATTTTAACAATCTATTCCAAGCGATACTGGCGGATATTTGTGGTGTAGAGTAAAAAAAGAAAAAAGGAAAAAAGAAAGAAAGAGAAGTCACTGTCTAAGTTACACTGAGAAGCTTATCCTTTGCTATACTCTCAACAGTTTATATGTACCTTTCTGAAGTTTGTATGCTTTGATAGATGCACGTTTTTGAAGTTTGTATTCTATAATAGATGTACAATTTTGAGATTTGTTTGCTGTGCATGCACATTTCCTGCCAAACATTTAAGAAGTCAAATATTCGAAAGCAATAGATTGTTAGGGTTTTGATTTTTTTTTTCCTTTTTCCATTCATGTTCTCTTTGAAGTTCTTTTTTCATGGTTTTTCGTTGCAGCCTTTCTTTTAAGGTTTAGCATTTAGAGACCATCCTCCAAGTGTACTGTTTAATGTCTTCCATCTGAAAATTGTTGACTGTAGGTCTGGCCATCGACTTGAAGGACATGAATTGGTTATGAAGGAGATTGAAACCAGGCTTTCAGATTGCAAAGCACTTTCATCATATGGATCCTCTTTGCTTCCCTTTTGGTGGCATAGTGAAGCCCAGCTTAAGCAACTTGAGTCCATCATTATCAGTGGAGAAGCTTATCTGTATGTTCAGCCTAACAATAGCAGCAATCTTGAGGTTCCAGAGAACTCTACCTTGAAAGATGAGCTTTCTTTGCAAAGCACAGGAGCAGGATCTGAAGCAGTGGAGATGGACAAAAATGCGGCTTCTGCTATAAATAATTGTCCTGCAAGTCCAAATACAACCAAAGTGCATGAGATTAATCAATGTCTTGAAAGTGAAGATGCCACCGAAATCCATCATTCTTTGGGTAGCGAGCAGAAGCCAGAAAATGTTGCAAAAGCAGACTCAAATGTTGCATCCGAACAATTAGTCACAAGTGAGTTACGTGCAGAAGAAGATATGGATATGGATATGGATGTGGAAATGGAAGTTGATGATGATACTTCTGTTGGTAACATGCATACGGCTAAGAGTTCTCCACCACTGGAGCAATTAAACCATCCAGACCAGTCACTAGCTGACTGTCCTCCACTGCCTCCGGACGAGCCTAGCATCCCACCGCCTCCAGATGAGGAGTGGATTCCTCCCCCACCTCCTGATAGTGAACCTGCTCCTCCCCCTCCCCCTGAAGAACCATCGTCACCTTCATGTCCTCCACCTTATCCTGATCAAATACCATACGCTCCTTACCCTGATCAGTATAGCATGGGGTACACTGTTCCAGTTGCGCAGTATTATGCCCCCACAGCAGGAGATATCACCAATGGTAGTTATTATGCTCAGGTTGAAGGTAGCCATTTAGTTGAGCCACAGCCACCAACTTATTACGAGCCAGCAGTTGCAAGTGCTTTACTTGGAGGTGCTGTTGATGGTGGTGTGGTTGAACCTGTAGCGTATTATGATGTTTCAAGTGCACCTGTCCCTTCTGGACCTGCAGTCAGTGGCGTGCAATCTTCTGCATATTATATAGAATCAGGGCCGATTTGTTACAATGGAAATGTTCCTTCATTAGGTTATACTGGATCTGCTGATCTTATAGAGCCTGGAAGCAGCTCGTTACCTGTGAGGAATATTCAGCCTGCATCATCTGCTGTTGTCACTGAGTCCCAGGCAAACACTTTACATACAACATCTGTCTCGTCCACCATCAAATCTGTCGAAGATTCTATAGTTAATGAAATTACCATTGATGCATTGCCTATAGTTGCTCCCAAAAACCAAACCAAAGGTGTGTTTAAGACAATGCTTGAAAATATTGTAGTTAATCCTTCTGTGTCCATCTAGCCATTGAATTTTCATTTCATGGTTCACTTGTCCACGTTTTTCCCCCTTAATGTTAACTGTTTTTTTTCCTTTCTTTACCAGTTCGCAGAAAGAAGCACACGATTGCAGTGGCCCCTACTTTGAGGTCTAATAAGAAGGTTTCCAGTCTAGTGGACAAGGTAGACTTTCAAGACTCGTGTGGTTTACTGACTTCTAAGACTCGTGTGGTTTACTGACTTCTATCAATTTTCACTAATTTTGTTTCATCTCAATAGTGGAAAGCTGCAAAAGAAGAGTTACATGGAGATGAGGAAGAAGAGGAACCTGAAAATGCATATGAGGTCTTGGAGAAAAAACGTCAGAAGGAAATTGAGGTATTAGTTGCTTCCTGTTATTACACAGTATATTGATCATTCTTGCGCATGTACTTTACTCTTTCTCATGTAGGAATGGCGAGCACGACAAATTGTGAGTGGAGAAGCTCAGGATAATGCTAATTTTCTACCTTTGGGTGGTGACTGGTATGTTTTCTCTAGGGAACATGGTGATAGATGTAAAGCAGATCCTGAGAGAAATAATTTTGAATGCACATGTTACTCAGTATTTGTGTAGCTTCAATTTTTGGAACTTCACTTTGATGTAGTATGCATGTCTTAGTGTCATTAAATCTATTCCATGTATGATCTAGCAATTTTGGTACTCTTCTATGTTGACATTATAAAATCATCCTAAGAATAGGTAGATTACAAATCATGTACGGATGGCAATCCACAAAATTTGTGGAGCTATGTATCATGTATGTAGAGTATAAGATGCTATGAAGTTGGTGGCTACTAATTCCTTTTTTCGTTGGTGAGGTGGTGGTCTGGTGGGGGGGGGGTAGTCAGTCTGGACTTCGAAATCATAGGCCGTTATTTAGAATTATAGTGTTAATTAATAGGGATTTAGAATGTGGTTACACAACAAATTTTTAATTGATCGGTGCTTAAATTCGTTGTACACAAGATTTATAAATCACGGGTGGCCTTTTCCCATCTAACGCCTATTTATTTTCTCGTTTTGCAACCACACCTCGAATACGTTCCTCTTTCGCAACCACACTTTGAAAACTTTCCTCTTCCCAATCCCTATTTTTCTCATCCCACTTCACCATGGCCCTTCTCCTCGTGAAGACTAACTAACCAGTCCACCAGTTTCCTTGTCTCCACCTTTCTTTTTCCATCCTCCATCCTCTTTATTTCCATCTCCTCCATCCAAGATCTCCTTTTCCGTTTTGGGATAGAAGCAGGATCCAAGAACTCTTTCATAATTTGCAGCATCGACTGATACCGATTTGATACAGTCGATACGTATCGGTTTTGGCATGTCCCGATCCGACCGCTTTTGATACTGACTGATATCAACGTTCGGGGTTCCTTATCAAATCAATTCAACAGAAAAAATGAACGATAGTCTCAACACTGATTCATTTGCGCCAAACATTGACAATGTTCCAATGTGTAGATAATATTCCTTCTCGATAATATATATATATATATATATATATATATATATATATATATATATATATATGCCATTCAAAACTATTTATTGTGGTTGTACTATATCTAAAGGCAAGCAAATAAATGCTAGTATCTATTACAAGTGGTTTATTATTCCATTTAAAACTAACAAGAGACGACATATAATATAAAAAAAAGTGTTTAAATGTATTAAATAATTTTAGATTTTTTTATTTTTTTTATTTATCATTTTTGGCTTTCCAAAATGTAAAACCTGGTACTTTGATCCGAAACTGCAGATACCGACAATCATAGGAAGGATCCAAAACCGATCGGATACCGATACTTCGAACTTTGAACTCTTTTATATCGTCCTCTACGGCTTTACCATGAAAGTCATAGACATTGATGAAGGGTTGTGAGTTGACTTTGGGTGGCTTTGGCATGTCGATAGATTATGGGCTTTATACCTCCATCCTCGTCCTGATGATGACGAACCACAACTGAATGGAGGTTTCAGTGGAATACGAGTCTATGAAGTAAGCCTGTGTTGATGTGGTTCAAAATTTCGAGCTCCTCAAATATTACTGGGACTACAATGTTCTCTTTTTTATGTTTTTCTATGATGGTGATGGAAGAAATGTTATGGCGGATGTGGGGATGGATATGATTTTTATGGACATGGAAGACGGTAATGGGTGTTTTGATGGATGTTTGAAATAGGGGAAGAAGGTAATGGATGGATATGATTCTCCCTATTAGATACATCCATATTTAATCGTACTATTATGCATTTTTTATTGTATTTTGGACAAATCATTATTATAGCATACAATTTGGTATTAGTAATTTTATTTGGATTAGATGTGTATGATATAATAAACATAGAAACAATTACATTGGTGGTGGTGGAAGGTGAAGAAGGTAATGGGGATGTTGATGGATGTTTGAGATGCTTAGATTCTTTCCTATAAATTACATTCATGTTGAATCGTATTATTATGCATTTTTATTGTATTTTGGACAAGTCATTGTTATAGCATACAATTTGGTATTATTAATTTCATTTGGATTAGAAGTATATTATATAATAAAGATAGAAACAATTACATTGTACAATTTGTGATAGAATACTTCGTAAATTAGTTGTAATATTATAGTTAATAGTATTTATCACTTTTCTTTTATATATTTATTTTTGAAATTTGATTTAGATTATTTTCTAATTCATACAAATGAAATATGACATAGAAAGTAATTCGTCTCTTTAAGTAGCAATTTCAAAATAATGTTTGGGTGATTCCATGGCTACAATGCCAATCTTAGTGGAGAAGTGTCTCTTGTATTCTCCTCTTGTATTTTCTCTTGTTAGTTTCTGTTTGGCTTCATACTGGACAGCCATCAAACTAGAGCGTTATCCTTTCTCCTGTAAATATGTACTCAGCATGGTTTGCATTATCAGTATCGGAATCTGTATGCTACCCTTCTTAATGGGCTGTTTCGGTGGTTTTGAATCGGTTGGTTTCGGTATCGGCTGTAACTGTGAAATATGTTACTCATCCCATCTAGTGAAGATTAGACCATTGGCTTGAGTATTACTCATCCCATCTTGTGAAAACTAAACCATTGGGTTGAGTATTTCCATATCTGATTAATTAATCCTCGTGTTATGCCTATATTGTATTTCTTGAATTCAATTTACTAAACCTTCCTAAATCACTTTATTTGGTGAAGTGCACTCACCATAAACTAATGAGTGCTTTCAAAATATTGTCTTATCAGTGAAATTCATCAAAGCAACAAAAGTTTCATGACACCAACAAAAGCTGACATCAACAAAAGCCTTTATACCAAAATTTTGGGGCTGGCTATGTGAATCCTTTCTTTCCATTCAGCTCTAGTAAGGGCCATGTCCCTTGTTGTAACATCAACAAAAACCATATCCATTGTTCTCCTGGTTCTAGCAGCTCCCCTTTTATCTAATATCTTATCGCTTGAGTTAACCGGTGCATCTACTGGTTTGCATTGCACTTGTCTGAACCACATGAAAAGACTTTCGTTCATCTTATCCTCAATTGGTGCCACCGCAAACTTCCCACAAATAGGTTCATTTCTTATCCAATCGTCAATGTATTGGCACACATTTCTTATCCATCTTAGCATTCTCATTTTATCTACACTTATTTTCTGTATAAGTTTTTTAGTTGCCCAACACTCGGATCCATGAATCATGCCTGGTCTTATATCTGTGCTATAGAATTTTGATTTCAACTTCAAAGGTATCTTGCGGTCACAAAGCACTTTAGATTCCAGAAACACTTCAATTTCTACCATCCTTCTTTTATTCTATGAACAATATCCTTCTCAATTTTCCGGCAACGAATGACTGATCATAAATACCGAAAACTTTGGCTCCTTGAATTTCTTGCCCATTGATGTGTACTCTCCCTATTTGACCTTTAAGTAACATTGCATACACTTGATGTTTGTCCTAATTCTAGAACCAGTAAGTTTCAAAGTCTCTCCGCAATTCAATTTTAGAGTCAAACCCTTATCTACTCTTATCGTTAATAAATCATCATCAGGAAACAACATACATTGAGGAACTTCATCGTGGATATGCCTAGTAATTTCTTCAATAACTAGCAGTATAAAATTAAAGAGTGAATTTTGATACTTCATATAGACCAACGGTGATGTGAAACTTGTGATTCTGTGAAACGGTTCAATATATTCTCAAATGTTCCATACGGTACTCTTAGCTCTTAGATATGTATCTTTTGTAATCTCAATATAGCTATTAGAGACTTTGTTTCTTCTCCAAAAACCACTACATTATCTCCCTAGGTTCTCTATCATAAACCTTTTTTATGTCGATAGAAACTATATATTGACCATTTTCTTCTCTAATTTTCATTAATCTTCTTAGTAAGTAAATAACTTCCATAGTAACTATCCGGCATAAAACCATGATACCACTATCAATGAAAATTCATTCTATATATTCACACCAGAAATTGACTTTCTTATTTGTTTCGACACTTAATATGATGTCACATTGGCTCTTGGATGGAGATGATTTGATTTGTCGGCTGCATTCTCGGCAGTGTTCTCAAAATCGGTCTGTTCGGCCGCCTAGGTGCTAGGCCGAACCGAAAATCTCCTATTTGGCAGTATAATGCGGTTGTGCGACTTGTGCGGTCTTGTTCGGCGCCTAGGCGCCTTGTGCGGTTGTTCAGATTTTAAGATTGTTTGATGCTTAGTTGAATTGTGGAATGTTTTGGATTTAAAGATGGGATTTGGATTTAGAACATTGAAATTTTAAATTTGTATTATGGATATGGTGATTTCTTTATTAAGGGTGTTTCATTATGAAATAATGTTGATGATGTCTTCATGAATCATGATAATGATAGAATACATGTTGATGATTTTTTTTATTGAGTGTGTTTCATTATGATATAACACTATATAAGTCCTTACAAGGGAGTACGAGGGGGGGAAAGACTGATACCTGTTCAGCGCCTAGGCGGCCTAGGTGTTGGGCGCCCTCCTCCGCACCAAATTCACAAAGCGAATTTTAGAACACTAATTCTAGGGATCATGTTTCTTCTCTGAGAACAAAAATATGAATTTTTTCTTCTTTATCTGGATAAACTAAACTGAAATCTCTGTATTAGTTTCATTATGTAAAAGAGGGAATCTCTGCCACCTTGGCTCTTGGATGGAGATAATTTGATTTGTCGGCTGCAGTCTCAGATACATGTTTCTTATCTGAAAACAAAAAAATATGATTTTCCCCCCTTCTTTCTGGATATGGAAAATGAAATCTCTATATTCTTTTTCTTTGTAAAAGAGGAAATCTCTGCACTCCTATTTCTTATGAATTATTATGTCATTGGAAGGCTATACGCTCATATAGATCGAGTATATATCTTACAGGCGCGAACGAATAAAGCGAAAGAAGGCAAAAGCGAAAATGGAAGCAATCCAAACACCTGGGGAGGTGGTTGATGATAATGAGGCAAAGCAGCCCGATCTAGTAGAACTGTCCAAAGATCTTCCTTCCGGATGGCAGGTATCCTTCGTGGAACTTTTCCTTTTTTCTTGTAATGTTCTGCTGCACTTTCTTAACAGAATTTTAGGCTTATTTGCGAGTAAATAATCAATTTCCACCCTTAGTTTCCAAATTTGAAACTTAATACACACAATTATTGCCTATTTTACAAATGGAGATGGCGAGCCCATTCTGCCCCTACTTTGGGGGGGGGGGGGGTGTGCTAATTTCTTAGTTCAGAGTATTTAGTTGCAAAAGAAATTGCAACTTGCCCTAAATTTTAGTACCCCTAATAAAAGAAAGTATACTTAATCATTCGTACCTACGGTCTTAGAATACAGCAGTCAACCCCCCCCCCCCCCCCCCCCCCCTCTTTTGTTTTTTCCGGCCACACTTTTGTACTCACAAATATGTGAGAAATTGTTTGCAAATAGAGCCGGTCATTTCATTTTCCTTTTTTAATCTTATTTTATTATTGAAGTGATATATGGGCAATCAAAAGATAACATTTAGTTCTTTAGTAAAGACCTCTTCTTTTTCTCTACAAAATAGACCAATATGTTATTATCTTTTTTCAATGAAAGTAGGGTTTGAAGAACCCAATTCATGCAATAGTATTGGGATGTCAGTGGCATTTAAGTAATACTAGAACCACTACAAACCAGCGGATATTGCAGCTGCATTTGTAACAAGTTCCAAGTCCAAGTACCCCAGATACAAACTAATATTAGTAACTACAGGAAAGTTCCAAGTGTACAAGCAATATCCAACACCAAAAAAGCATCTTGAGACGAGGATGGCCTCCTCGCTGGCAGCAGCATCTGCATGAAATTCAGTGACCTATGCACCCTTCTTAGGTTAGTCATGAATTCTGCAGAAGCAGCCTTTCATATTAAAGTAGTTTGAACGTGAAGACAATAGGCCCCATTCGCATCACAGCCTCGATACATCTGCAGATATTTCCGAAGCAGAACCTGCAGTCCCTACCACAAATAAATCCCCCAATTTTTTTTCTGAACATGAGATATCCAGAGGGGAGAGTAAATTGCATAAACCCCTCTCAATGACGTGAAAGACCACTGAAAGAAAAGCCACATCCATAGCATTTTCTAAGGAGTGAAGTTGTCTAAAAGGTTGATCAAATACTGAAAAAACCTGACTACTTCAATTTACGGTGTTCATCTCCGTTTTAGAGAAGTGCAAAAATAATAGTTTAATACTTCAGGAACAGCCAGCAAACCACAATAACTATTTGATAATTCTTATATCTTGTTTCTTCTTTCCTGAAACATGAATTGAAGAACAAATATCTTTTCAAAAATCCTAGAAGCACTCACGAGTTCCAAAAATTTTAAGCTCATGCATGACAAACCCTTGGATTACATGCATCTCATCCCTTGATTTTTTTTAAGGACCTAAACAACAAATGTCAAGGGACTAAATAAAAATTTTTTGTACACGAGTCATAACTATATCAAGTTCTTAATGTGAGTTCCTATTTAAGTTCATGTAGGCGAACTTAAATCTTTTTTTTTTTCTCACTGGGAAATGGTTGTGTGCAGGCGTATTGGGATGAATCAACAAAGGGAATCTACTATGGAAACAGCATAACCTCCGAGACAACTTGGATGCGGCCCACAACATGAATACTTGTTTTTTAATTTCGAACTTGATTGCCCTTTTTTCTTGTAAATAGTCTCTTTTCTGTAACATTAATACCCTTTATGGGGAAGTTCCCAATCCGGCTTGTATAAGGGCATTCGGAGAAGTTTTTGCTGAGGATGAGTACCACTTTTGATATCTTTTCTAGCCTTAGTTTCTTGATTATATCATTTAATTTTCTTTCTTTTTGAGGGCGACATTAATCTGGATCCCTGTAAATGATAGCGAAGATATAATAGACATGGTCGAGCCTCGCTTTCAAATCAACAGGACTTGGGTCTAAGCTTATATTTGTCGAATCTTGGCTGAGATTGCACATTCCATGATTTACATACTGGCATCCACTGGTCATGTTTGACAGGCATACATTAGGTGCAACAGTTATTCATGAAGAATTTGCTAAATGTGAATTATATGAAACAGTAATTTCTTTGTTACAAAAGGGTTCAAAGGACTCAGCTTGTTAACATGTTCTCAAACTCTCAAAATACCAATGTAATGCATATTAACAAAAATGATCAAGTTTGTAAGAACTAGATTACAAGTTACCACAAGCTAAATAACCTGCAGGAATAAAGTTGCCACTTTACAATTAACAATCACGCTCCTCAGATCCTTTCAAGGTCCACAACACATCAATTGTGATTCTAATTTAGCTTGAACCAAGGATTTTAAATCATGCATCTGTTTCAAAAATCTTTCCACCTCTGAGGTCCACAGCACCTTCATTTCAAAAGAGCACAAGATGCATGACATCAGAAACATGGTAATGATTGCAAGGACAGGGTGTTTTTGTGAACAACCCAAGATCTCCTCATCATACATGGCTATGTGTCAGTGACAGCATGTGCATGCATCTCCAAGGAACAGTTACAAGATAATCCTATCATGATTCATGAGCAGCAACCAATGAGTGTTCTGAAAGAAAATTCATGTTGATGTGACTAATGATGGTTAATAACATTGACGCTTTTTATTTGGGTCAATGACTTTGGATCCCATGAATAAAGGCTAATTATATGGGCATATCCAAACCTTATCATGGCTAGTCCATTTTTTTTGATTTATTTACAAGTTTGTCATTGAAGAAAGTGATCATGGCTATCCCACTCTTTGGTATAAAAGTCAATTTTTCTAATTTTGTTCTTCTTCTTCTTCTTCCTCAACTCATCCAAGAAGAAGAAGAACAACAAGAAGAACAAGAAAAAAAAGAAGAAGAGGAAGAAGAAGATTCTGATGGGGTTTAAACCCTAATTTTTTTTCTCAACTCATTCTCACTATCTCAAGTATAATGGGGGTTTAAATCCTACTTTTCTTCCCATTTAGAATTTCGATTTTCAATCGACGGAGAAGAAGAAAATGAGAAGAAAACATCCAAAAATTAAACCCTAATTTTCTTCTCATTTCCAATTTTGATGGCACCCAAAGGCTCCTCATAATGCACAAACCCTAATATTTGTGGAAACCATAATATTGCTGTTCAACTAGTGTAAACAAGGACTGCCCAATTTTCTGCCAGTCCTATAAACTGAATGGACTGTCAGAAAACTGGACAGTCCTAAGTCACAGCATGTGAAATAAAGGACTGTCCATTTTTCTGGCAGTCCTTACTGTATGTTGGACTGCCAGAAGAATGGGCAGTCCAACTCACAACATGTGTAACTTTGGACTGCCCAACTATCTGGCAGTCCAGTCTGTATGTTGGACTGCCAGAAGAATGGGCAGTCCAAAGTTACACATGCTGTGAGTTGGACTGCCCATTCTTCTGGCAGTCCATTCAGTTTTTAGGACTGCCAGAAAATTGGACAGTCCTTATCGACGCGGATTTTTCTCGTTCGTTCATACTTGGGTTTAATTTAAATGGGTAATTTTTCTACTCCGTATGTAGTTTAATTAATTCAAATGGGCTACAAAGAATTGAAATAAACAAGGACTGCCCAATTTTCTGGCAGTCCTATAAACTGAATGGACTGTCAGAAAACTGGACAGTCCTAAGTCACAGCATGTGAAGTCCTTACTGTATGTTGGACTGCCAGAAGAATGGGCAGTCCAACTCACAACATGTGTAACTTTGGACTGCCCAACTATCTGGCAGTCCAGTCTATATGTTGGACTGCCAGAAGAATGGGCAGTCCAAAGTTACACATGCTGTGAGTTGGACTGCCCATTCTTCTGGCAGTCCATTCAGTTTTTAGGACTGCCAGAAAATTGGACAGTCCTTGTCGACGCGGATTTTTCTCGTTCGTTCATACTTGGGTTTAATTTAAATGGGTAATTTTTCTACTCCGTATGTAGTTTAATTCATTCAAATGGGCTACAAAGAATTGAAATAAACAATGTAATTGTTACTTGAATTTTTTAAATTAATTTCTAGGATTTTGGAAATAAATTGAGAAAGAATTTGTGTGCTTGAATTAGTTTCTTCAAAAGAGGAGGATGGTAGAGGAGAAGTGGAAGATGTTGGGAATTTAGGAGTTGTGGATGAGAAGAGGAAGATGTTGGGGGATTGAGGAGAGGTGGAGGAGAAGAAGAAGAAGAAGAAGAAGAAGAAGAAGAAGAGAGGGGTGAGGATTTTGGAAGAGAGAGAAGGAATTTTGCAAATGAAGGAAAAAAAATGGGTTTGGGAGGGGGGGGAAATTTGGGATAGCCATGATCAAAAATTTGAACTAACCTTGTGAAAAACAAAAAAATTTGGGCTAGCCACAATCCGGGCTAGCCATGATCATATTTGGCTGTGCCCATATAAATTGCCTAAATAAACCTGTCAACTGGGTCGGGCTGGCCCAGCCAAGCACGAGTCCGGTCCGAAAAATTGGTCCATGTGCTAGTCTGGTCAGATTAATCGTGGGCCCAGGCCGGTCCAGCCCCGTATATTGGGTCGTGCCGGGCCACGTATATTGTCCCATAATATAGGCCCGGCCCGGCCCAGCCCGAAGCCCAAGCCCGACCCGGCCCGGTCCTAGGCCCGGCTCGAAGCTCGACCGGTTGCAACATCCCCTGCTCAATCCCTTTGATTTGTCCCAAATCCTACCAGCTAACAGCAGTGTTATCACTTTCACAAGAAAAGAAAAGAAAATTATGTACACAACAAACACTCTGCCCTCAAAATATGACTTGTACCACTGTCTAAAGCAACAATTGCAAGTGGTGGTGCCTCTGTTATTATTAGGATTATATAGTGTAGTAGTGAATTGAATTTAAATAAAATGAATGTTTGAACCGAACCGAATTGAACTGAATTGAAATTCAATTCAATTCAATTCAATTCGATTCATTTCAATATATATTAGTTGCAAACATATATATGGCCAACCATGTAGAGCCATTTATACAAAAACTATTGATCAATGAAATAAAAACCCATGAATGATATATGTATATACTGAACTGAATTGAGTTAAAATGACAGCCTCCAGTGCGACCCGGTCCAGTCCCTTATATTGGTCGCGTCCGGCCGGACCTGAAGTCCACCGTGCCGTGGGTCAGGCCGGACTTAAAATTTTCATCCATAGTCCGGCACGGTCCGGCCCGCTACAGTTCATAGGCTCAAGAGGCCCGGCCCGAGCCCGGCCCACTCAAATTTGTGTTGGGCCGGCCTAGTCTGGCCCACTTGACAGCTCTACCCATAAACATTCAAAAATTAACATTTCGGTTCTGAAAATTTGCAACTTAGGGTTTGACTTCTAAGACGATGGTTGAATTACGTTGACCATCAAAAATCTGTTGATAAATATATTGAATCATAATTCAAGAAGCACACGAATGTTTTCAGTACCATAAATTTAAATAACCATAAAATATTTATTAACATATTTTGGATGTTCAACACGAATTAACCGTCATTTCAGGACCCAAACTCTAAACTTAACATCTTTATGACCAAAATGCTGATTTTTGAATATTTCTGGGACCAATTAACCTTTTTTTTTGTTTCATTAGCAGTGAACACCAATGCAATCTTGATCTTGGTGGTAGCGAATGTTGGTGTTTTTGCCTTTGGACTAGAAAAGATAGTCCCACATCGGCTACACCAAATGGTGAGTATCTCAATATAATGCATTGCTTGTGTTGAGGTGTGCAAATGAGGTGTAGTGGGGCACAAGTTTGTGCCATGTGGGAGTATTTTCCTAGAAGGAAAAAGGATTAAATCCAACAAGGATGCAAGTTGATTTTTGTTGTGCGGACTCGGACTCGGACACGGACTCCAGGATGTCTCGTGCATGCACGGGAGTGTTCGGGGGGTCGGCGTGGACTGGCACACTTCTATGCTGATTGTGGGATGATCTAAAATATCAAACTCTATTTTTGAGTATTGGTATTTTAGTCCCACATCGGATAGGAGAAGAGGTGAAGTCTCAACTCCACTCTATAAATAGAGCCCCTTGGCCTCCTTTGAAAGTTGCACCAAGAAGAGAGTTAAGGGAGTCTGTAAAGTCCAGGAAGCCCGTTCAAGTCTCAAATTTTGACTTACGAGCGTTCCAGAAGTTCTTCGTGAACTTGCTGGTTCCTGAAAGCAGATCATGGTGGGGCGAATCTTGCTTTGAGCAACGGTGATCTTAATCACCCCAGCAAGAACCTTTCCTCTTCTTCTTTCTTCTTTCTTCTTTTTTCTCCTTCATCTGAGTTGTAACTCAGTTCTGTCCGTCTGCAACTGCGATTGCAAGGAAGAACGTGAGATTTATTTTCTGAACTCAGTTCTGTCCGTCAGCAACTGCGATTGCGAGGAAGAACGTGAGATTTATTTTCTGAACTCAGTTCTGTCCGTCAGCAACTGCGATTGCGAGGAAGAATGTGAGATTTACTTTCTGATTATTGTTGCTTTTGTAATCATATTTATATTATAATGTTCCTCTTGGATCTCGAGAATAATCAGAAGGTGAACGTTTGTTGAACCTCTGATCTCGACATCGAGTCTACCATCTTTGATCAAGCCCCGGGACTAACAATCTCAAAGCAAGATCATCCGGACAGACACTGGACTAGCGCTGTCACAGTCTCATTATGTTGAGAAGATGATCGCTCGTTACGGGTATCAGGATCTTCCAGGGATCGATACTGTAGGAACCCTAGAGGGGGGGGGTGAATAGGGTCAAGCTAACTAATCAAGCACTTAGCATAAGCTAATGGGCAATTTAAAAATATAAGTGCAAGAGAAGAAGCAATAACAATACCGACACACGATATATCCTGGTATCCTCCTAAGAGGCACTCCAGTCCCGGAACTCTCTCCGGCTTTAATCCACTATTTGAGCAAATAGTTACACATGAGTTTGGATCCGAAGAACTCGCCAACTTCAACACGAGTTTGGATCCGAAGAACTCGCCAACTTCAACCGAGAGTTTGGATACGAAGACTCTCCAACTTCAACCGAGAGTTTGGATACGAAGACTCTCCAACTTCAACCTTTCACAATAGGTTTTGATCTCCTTATACAATAAGATGAAGATCTCACTTTTCAACTCAATAACTCTAACACAATTTGTGGATAGCAAATGAAAGCTTTGTAGAGTTGTTTGTGGATAGGCTTTGGTGGTTTAGAAATTTTTAGACTCAAAGCATCATGCTTGAATGAAGGGGTTCAAGGCTATTTATAACCAAAGCTTGAAAAGAAGCCAAAGGCAACTTTTCAGTCACGAACCGACATACCGCCGATATGATCCGACATACCGGCGGTATACCGGTCTGGGATTACAACGGCTAGAAATATAGCCGTTGGGATCATTAATGGCTGAAAATCCGACCGTTGGAATTTTAACGTTTCGGAAGCGGTATACCGTCGGTATGGAACGGTATGCCGTCGGTATGCCGGTTTTGTAAACAGAAACTTTCTGTGAACGAAAACCGGTATACCGTCGGTATATGCCGGTATACCGTCGGTATGCCGTTTTCCACCAAAAATGATCCTGGACTTATTTCTGCCCTAGCTTTCGATTTTGCCATCCATTTTTTGTGTTTACAATAATTCCTAAGACTCATTACAGACTCCAGATAAACTTAGGCAGGTGCTGTCTTCTTCAGAGTCTTGAAATGATGATGGCATGGCTTGGCTTCTTCCTTTGATAGGTGCTGGCTTTTTCCCTTGGCGGCAGCTGTCCAAAGATATCCAGTTTGTAAAAACTGAATACCTCAGCGGAACCCTCGGTGCGTGGCTCCAGAGATGTCGTCGGGTGGTTCAGAAAAATCTTGTGGGATCCATCGTCTTTGGCCTACCATGATTTCTTTATTGCATATGTCTACATTGATCTTGCTTATTGCTTTTCTACATGTATATGTTAGACGAACAAAGTAATATACGTAGTAGCAACTATGATAGGTTAAATGCACATTAGGACAATGCGAAGTTTAAGTATCAATGCTATAGTGATAGCATAAATATTAGTGATATCATAATGTTAAACTTAATTGAATAACCATAATCAAAACATAGTTCTGATTTTGGCAACCCGATTAAATTTAAGATAGATAAGCTCATATCACTAATATGTAAACCAATAGGCACATATCACCAAAGATATAAGTATAAGTAGAAATGCTATAGCGATAGTATGAAGATTAGTGATAATGAAATGCTAAACTTAACATATTAACCATATTCAAAAACATGATACAATCATTGGACTAACAGTCTCCCCCTTTTTGATTATGGCAAATCGGTTAAGTTTAGTATGGACACAATGGATGCATGTATCACTAATATTCAAAAGACATAAGCAATATCACTAATAGCATACTACTTAGATTACTTATATAAGCATACTTAAACTTACTTCTCCCCCTTTGACATGATCAAAAATAGGCTCCCCGTACTAAGAGATAAAATGAAATCAATCTCAAGCATAGAAATCAGAGCATTGGGAACTTATAGACAATCATGATTAAGATATACTAATGAAAAACAATGGAAGAAGTGTGTAAAGACAAGTGTATAAAACTACATACCGAATGTAGAGTACTAATTAGAAAATTGCTTGTCAAAACACAATATGGTTGGTAAAACTAAAAGTATTTGAAAAACAAGAAATAAGTAGTTTACCAACTTGAAATCCAAGGAATAAATCCAAAACACAATAGGATATGAATTATTGCTCCAGTTTTGGAAGAGAATTATGAAATAAAGGATTTCAAACAAAAGCCATGAGGAATAGATAATTGCAACTAATAGATACCAATTGAGATATGAAATTAAATAAACTTGATACCAATTGAAAAGATGTAAACTTGAAACATTGATCAAAGAAACCATTAATAATCATAATTGTCCACAAATAAATAGTGGAACAAAATAAAAGAATGATCAATGTAAAATATTGCAATTGATATAAAGTAATCTCATTATTTGCAAGATCTATATGCTTATCCAAGTTCATGCATTTGAACTCAATTACCTTATCATGCTATATGAATACCCTTTAGATAAACATGAAGGTAAAGGAGAAAATTACTTGAGAAGGAGAAATTCAGTCGACTTGAATGCTCCCCCTCAAAGTACCACCAAAGTAGATAAAAATCATGAATTTTGGATAAGTCCTCAACAAGAAAAGCCAAATCAATTAAGCATGAAAGAAAAGCCAAATCAACGAAAGCATAATATTCATCAAGATAAGATCTAAAAGTTAATATTAGCAAGATGACATATTTAACCCAAATGAAAGAGAGAGATAAGATAATAAGGACAATTACATACACTCTCATAAACCCTTCAAAATAAAAAATATCATGACCTCAATCAATAAGATATGAAATAGAAGAAAATATGGGTCCATGATGAACTAGGTATACGACATATTAAAGGGTATAAATAAATTGAATCAATTAATTTGCTCCCCCTCAAAATATGCGTATCTAATTCCAAAGCACTTATAGCATAAAATAGATAACTACAAGATCTAGGGGTAAATCAACTATGGATTTCTCCCCCTTGCTCAATGCATATAAGGCTATAAAATCGTCAAAAGATGAATAATTTCATCTTTAGTCAAGAGAAGATATCCAATTAATAGCCACTAAAGATGAAAAATCAAAAAAATATTCCAATTAAGCACATATAATCAAAAGATAGCATACATTAGTCTATATAGTAGGATCTCATATTTAAATATGATAGAACAATGTATGTTATCCTTTGAGAAAATTTCATCATGAAAAAGAATAAGGTCAATTAAGAACAATCATGATGATAGACAGGATATAGCTCAAAAATAAAATAAAAATAAAACTCAAACATCATGTCCATGATTATCTAATTAAGAAAGAATCAACCAATTTATTACTTTACATGGACTAGGTATGTTTTATCACATATGTACCCATCAACCGGGTAATATACAAACTTTGCTACTTCTAAATGAAAGACCAATAAAGTTCAAATAGCAAAGACACTATGTGATAATCCATGAGTAGTCAAAGTAGAGTAGTAAATTAACTTGACATTTACAAAATTAGATAGTTTAGGACTACTCAATCATTAGGATCATTCATAAAGTAAACAAATGAATAAATATGATCTAATGAATCTCATCAAGAGAAAATCACAAATTAAAAAAAAATCTCACAAATCAATAGAAAAATAAGGAAAAGAGTCATTCTCATTTAGATGATTGCAAATATAATCAAGAAGAGATGTAAATGATAATACGATGAAATCATGACTCAAAAGTGAGAGAAATTTAAGAGATACTTGCTAATGACTAATAAGGAAGGAGACTTAAAGAAAGGAATCACAAACCTCCAAGAGAAACAAGATCTAATCAAGAATTTGTAAAACTAGTTTTAGAGAATAAACATATGTATCTAAAATAGGATACAAATTTACATTTAGAAGAAACACAAATCTTGTTTATGGAAACTAGCATATCATATATAGATGAAATGAAAAAAGCAATAACTAGATGTGTGAAAGTGAGCCAAAATTATATAGCTTAATAATATATCACAAATAAGCAAACTATATAATCCAAATAAGATTAATGAGGGAAGCCATTAACAAGATAAATGTGCTCATTAAATCTTAAGTCACTAACACTAAAGATACTTGCTTAAGCATAGAGTTCACAAAGAGGACAATACATTTTGAATGAGCAAAATGATTTATAGACTCTTTTCTAAGCAAGAATAAGAGCATAAGATGACAAATAAATGAATTATTCTCTTATCAAGTAAAGGCCAAAAGAGATTTTCATGAAAACGTAATAAAGTAATCTCTTTGCCAAGTATTGAGATTAACCCAAGATAATAAAATGATAGATCGATCTAGAGAATGCAAATTATTATAGTCATTATGAAATAAGTGTATTATCTAGAAATGGGAAAATCTCAACATAAAAGCTCAAACCATATAGCTAAAGTCATGAGAAATAGATGTAACAATTACATGTATTCTCATGTGCTACAAAAACATCATTGGGCAACAATAATTCAAAAAGAAGCATAAACCCAAGGAATGAGCAAAGAAAGATCATTAAGATCAAGAAAGCTAAATGCAAAAGATATCAAGAAGTACATTTTTCAAAGAGCTATCATAGTGCACCATAGTAAGTATATAGAAGATATCGATTTGAAAAAGTGTACTAAAAACGGAGGTAAATATAAAAACAAGACAAAGCACAAAACCATGTGATTCTTAAAGGAACTTCCATAAATAGTCAAGTGCAAGACATAAACAAATATTTTCTCTCATCATCTCAACTTAAAGATATAAAACCAATAAATATCAAAAGATAGGAATCTTTTATATATTTATATAAAACTATATATATATAAATCACGAATAGGCATACATGAAAAGATCAAAAATCAATTAAGAACATGTATCCATAAAGTCAACCAAAAAGCTAAAAAGACATCATTAAAAGAAAGCTTTAAGGAAGAAGCATATTGATTCAAAAAGAGATACGCAAATTTGATCAAAAGAATCAATAGCTAGAGTATGAGTTAAGCACAAGTCTAGAAGTAACAAGTAAGATTAAATGCTCTTCAAATTAATATAAAACTTTAGCTTAACTCATATGCCTACATAAATGTATTTATACAAAAATAGATACCAATATAAGAGATACATGAACTATATGTAAATGAAAATTTTAATGAATATAGTCATGTATCCTTAATGAATATTTGAGAAACCATCACAAATTCAAAAGCATGTATAAATAAACTTCATTAGGCAAAGACATAATTGATTCTCAAGAAGATAATCAAGAAAACGTATGAGAATCAATAATGAATATATTATGTAAGCACAAGATTAAAAATGGAAGTATAAGTGTATACTTGTCAAGTGATAAGAAGCTTGTGCTAAACATATATATTCACAAATACCGATTTAAAGTAAATGCTACATATTAAATACAAACCGGCAAGAAGTAACTATTTCAAAAACTTTAAAGACGGAGAGTTAAAATTATATTAACTTAAAACAAAATCAAGCTCCTATGGACTAGAGTGATATGCATGCTTTATAAATAAAGATTAAGAATAACGAGCATGCATATATAAATGTGTCACACTAATAGAGAATGAGTGATAAACTACATAGTGTGAACTAATCATTTAAGCCGAGTAACTAGTCATGCTAGATAAAAGAATTAATAAGAAAATTAACTAAGCATGCTAGAAATGTATCTCACATTGATTTATATAAAAGGCAACTAAAGGATATCAATGTGAGCTAGTAGCAAGACATCAAGAGAAACATGCTAGATTCTACAAATATAAACAATTTAAAGAGAAACGATTAGCATGTTACCAAAGTGGCTCTAGTGGCCACACTTGTGTTGGTGCAATTGCTTAGAAGATGACCTTTGAGCTTTGCAACCACCAACACGCTCATCGGTGCTATGTTCTGATACAAGAAGCTTCACCTACAATATTAGATGAAGACTTTGGTATCCAAATAAACTTGGATCCACATTTATTAGCTTTAGGGACCCATATAGCATTTACTCTAGCATTGGTAGTGAAGGTCCTACGAATAGGGCATGTAAAGCTCATGTGTCCAATGCGAGAGCAATAGAAGCATCTAATGCTAGTGTGTGCACATGTATCAGAATGAGCATGGTTATGAACATGTGACATACTAGAATGATGAATGTCTCTAAAGTGAGCATGCATGGATTTGGTCTTAAGAAAATCATGTTCTAATATCAAATCATCATGCATACAAGTAAGAGAATCAAATTTAACATTTAAAGCATTATTCTCTTTTTCAAATAAAATAATTCTAGAAATAAAATCATCATTTTGTTTCTTTAAAGAGTCAATAGAAGAATCATGCAAATGATTTAACTCATGAGTTTGCCTCTTAAGATCTTCTATTGATGAGGAAAGAGATTTAATTTTCAAAATTAAAGCCTCATTCAAACTCTTTAAAGAAACACAAGATGAGTTTTGAGAATCAAGTCTAGATAATAAAACATTGTTTTTATTTCTCAAAAACTCATTTGCTTCTTCTAAATGAATAACCTTTTCAGAAAGTTCTTCATTTGTAGAATGAAGGTTGTCAAGAATCTCTAAGGATTGTTTAGCCATGGCTTTCCACTTAGAGCATTTCTTGCATTTAGAAGAAACAGAATTGTCTATGCTACTAGAAGTAAAACCCTCTTTATCGGAGGAGGAGTAGGAGGAATACGATGCCATAGAAAAATAACAAGGATCTACTCTAAGGATGTTAAGCCTAATAATAGAGTCCTTGCTCTGATACCAATTGTAGGAACCCTAGAGGGGGGGTGAATAGGGTCAAGCTAACTAATCAAGCACTTAGCATAAGCTAATGGGCAATTTAAAAATATAAGTGCAAGAGAAGAAGCAATAACAATACCGACACACGATATATCCTGGTATCCTCCCAAGAGGCACTCCAGTCCCGGAACTCTCTCCGGCTTTAATCCACTATTTGAGCAAATAGTTACACACGAGTTTGGATCCGAAGAACTCGCCAACTTCAACACGAGTTTGGATCCGAAGAACTTGCCAACTTCAACCGAGAGTTTGGATACGAAGACTCTCCAACTTCAACCGAGAGTTTGGATACGAAGACTCTCCAACTTCAACCTTTCACAATAGGTTTTGATCTCCTTATACAATAAGATGAAGATCTCACTTTTCAACTCAATAACTCTAACACAATTTGTGGATAGCAAATGAAAGCTTTGTAGAGTTATTTGTGGATAGGTTTTGGTGGTTTAGAAATTTTTAGACTCAAAGCATCATGCTTGAATGAAGGGGTTCAAGGCTATTTATAACCAAAGTTTGAAAAGAAGCCAAAGGCAACTTTTCAGTCACGAACCGGCATACCGTCGGTATGATCCGGCATATTGACGGTATACCGGTCTGGGATTACAACGGCTAGAAATATAGCCGTTGGGATCATTAATGGCTGAAAATCCGACCGTTAGAATTTCAACATTTCGGAAGCGGTATACCGTCGGTATGGACCGGTATGCCGTCGGTATGCCGATTTTGTAAACAGAAACTTTCTGTGAACGAAAACCGGTATACCGTCGGTATACGCCGGTATACCGTCGGTATACCGTTTTCCACCAAAAATGATCCTGGGCTTATTTCTGCCCTAGCTTTCGATTTTGCCATCCATTTCTTGTGTTTACAATAATTTCTAAGACTCATTACAGACTCCAGATAAACTTAGGCAGGTGCAGGCTTCTTCAGAGTCTTGAAATGATGATGGCATGGCTTGACTTCTTCCTTTGATAGGTGCTAGCTTTTTCCCTTGGCGGCAGCTGTCCAAAGATATCCAGTTTGTAAAAACTGAATACCTCAGCGGAACCCCCGGTACGTGGCTCCAGAGATGTCGTCGGGTGGTTCAGAAAAATCTTGTGGGATCCATCGTCTTTGGCCCACCATGATTTCTTTATTGCATATGTCTACATTGATCTTGCTTATTGCTTTTCTACATGTATATGTTAGACGAACAAAGCAATATACGTAGTAGCAACTATGATAGGTTAAATGCACATTAGGACAATGCGAAGTTTAAGTATCAATGCTATAGTGATAGCATAAATATTAGTGATATCATAATGTTAAACTTAATTGAATAACCATAATCAAAACATAGTTCTGATTTTGGCAACCCGATTAAATTTAAGATAGATAAGCTCATATCACTAATATGTAAACCAATAGGCACATATCACCAAAGATATAAGTATAAGTAGAAATACTATAGCGATAGTATGAAGATTAGTGATAATGAAATGCTAAACTTAACATATTAACCATATTCAAAAATATGATACAATCATTGGGCTAACAGATACGCCGTACAAGTATGATCTAAAACTGAAGCCTAATTCAAGGGAAAGCGTCAGGCAGCTGGAGTATGCAAGCGTAATCGGGAGTTGATGTATGCTACTACTGCCACAAGGCCTGACATAGCTTTCGCTGTGAGAATGCTGAGTCGTTTCACGAGCAACCCAGGCATTGAGCACTGGAAAGCTGTGAAACGGGTTATGAGATATCTCAAGAAGACTCAGACATATGCACTGCACTACAGCGGAGCTCCGCCGGTAGTGGAAGGCTTCAGTGATGCCAGTTGGTGCTCAGAAGTGGAGAGCGAGAGGTCCACAGGTGGATACATTTTCACAATGGGTGGAGCTGCTATATCGTGGAAATCGAAGAAGCAGACTATGCTCTCGTGATCATCCATGAAATCTGAGTTCTTTGTACTTGATACCGCAGCGGAAAAAGTAGAATGGCTTCGGAAGCTCATGTATGATCTTCCAATGGTTGGGGTGCAAATACCGGGGATACCGATATACTGCGACAACCAGGCGACTGCGGCGGTGGCATCAAATGACCTCTTCAACAGAAAAAAGACGACTGTGCGGTTGAAGCACATGACAATACACGATCTCATCAAGAGGGGTGTTATTGCAGTGATTGATGTTCGGAGTCAGGAGAACCTGGCGGATCCGTTCACCAAGGGCCTCAAGCGCCAGCTGGTCGATGACACAGCTTGAGAAATGGGCTAGAAGGCATTCTGATATTGTGTTATTACAATCCTACCATAAAGTTTTATGCTATTAGTTCAAAGAGAAATCTACTAGGCATCTAGCTTTTGGTTCAAGGGAGGACTATTAACCAGAAGAATATCAGGAACGGTGGGTACTTGTCCTCTGTGATATGGAGAGGTTATGGACCTACAACCACTGTTGTCTACTATATGTTCTCTACGGAGAACGGATCCTATGGGAAGGTTGGCTTAAATGCCTTATTGAGTTCTCAGGCAGAGTGAATGCCTGGAGTGCTTTACAGGAAGCATGGTAGTGCAGCACTACAAGGAGTGTAACTCCATGCTACAGTGAGGTGACTTCACCATGAGGTTCCCAGGTAGGGGTAATGTCTCGGCTTTGCAAGCCAAGTCACAGCGGAGTAGTACCGCAAATAGGCAGGTAGCCTAATGCTGTATGATAATCGTAATAAAGAGAGGTAGACAGCACTACAAAGAGGACGACGTCCTCATGTTACAGTGGCATGAAACCACGAAGAGGTACCAGGTAGGGTAAAGCCTCGGCTTTGTGAGCCATGTCATAGCGGCGTAACACCGCACGGAAGCGCAAGGCTTCATGCTGGGTAGTTTGGCACTACAAAGAGGCCTGTGACCTCATGCTACAGTAGTATGACACTACGATGAGGTACCCAGGTGGGGTAAAGCCTCGGCTTTAAGCCATGTCATAGCGGCGTAGCAACGCAAAGAAGCGCAATGCCTCATGCCATGACTCTTTATAAAGAACTCACCTATAGTGTATGGACAGAGATATCAGCCCGTCTCTTGAGGGTAAACTTGTAGACGCCCAAAAATTATACACTGAAACCAGGCTGGCACAAGGCCTTCAATGTGCAGCTAGAAGCACAGTTGATGTCATTATGTGAGTAGGAAAAATTGTAGTTATGGTGCAGAATTCAAGGCTTAGTCCATTCTTGTATCATGATGTTATTTAACCTATACGGGAAGATTCAAGTCGTAGCGACATCTCTCCTAATGCATGATGGGCAGTCACTGTGGGGAACGCTCAACCCATATATTGAGATATGTGGGGAATTGTTGGTGTTTTTGCCTTTGGACTAGAAAAGATAGTCCCACATCGGCTACACCAAATGGTGAGTATCTCAATATAATGCATTGCTTGTGTTGAGGTGTGCAAATGAGGTGTAGTGGGGCACAAGTTTGTGCCATGTGGGAGTATTTTTCCAGAAGGAAAAAGGATTAAATCCAACAAGGATGCAAGTTGATTTTTGTTGTGCGGACTCGGACTCGGACACGGACTCCAGGATGTCTCGTGCATGCACGGGAGTGTTCGGGGGGTCGGCGTGGACTGGCACACTTCTATGCTGATTGTGGGATGATCTAAAATATCAAACTCTATTTTTGAGTATTGGTATTTTAGTCCCACATCGGATAGGAGAAGAGGTGAAGTCTCAACTCCACTCTATAAATAGAGCCCCTTGGCCTCCTTTGAAAGATGCACCAAGAAGAGAGTTAAGGGAGTCTGTAAAGTCCAGGAAGCCCGTTCAAGTCTCAAATTTTGACTTACGAGCGTTCCAGAAGTTCTTCGTGAACTTGCTGGTTCCTGGAAGCAGATCGTGGTGGGGCGAATCTTGCTTTGAGCAACGGTGATCTTAATCACCCCAGCAAGAACCTTTCCTCTTCTTCTTTCTTCTTTCTTCTTTCTTCTCCTTCATCTGAGTTGTAACTCAGTTCTGTCCGTCTGCAACTGCGATTGTAAGGAAGAACGTGAGATTTATTTTCTGAACTCAGTTCTGTCCGTCAGCAACTGCGATTGCGAGGAAGAACGTGAGATTTATTTTCTGAACTCAGTTCTGACCGTCAGCAACTGCGATTGCGAGGAAGAACGTGAGATTTACTTTCTGATTATTGTTGCTTTTGTAATCAGATTTATATTATAGTGTTCCTCTTGGATCTCGAGAATAATCAGAAGGTGAACGTTTGTTGAACCTCTGATCTCGACATCGAGTCTACCATCTTTGATCAAGCTCCGGGACTAACAGTGAACTCATGATTACCTAAAAGTAATTGTTGAAGAGAAACAGATCGTCCTAGACTACTGGATCTTACTTGTCATGGCTCATGAAAGATAAATATAAGATAGTTATTTAGGTTATTTAGGTTGCTGCTAAAGTCGTAACTGAATGACATCTCAAGATTATTGTGATTGGCGGCATAGGACTCTTGTCAGTACAAGGTTAAATTGCCAATTAGGAACACCAAACTATCTGTTAAAAGCTTCAAATTTTGAAACAGTTTATTAAAAAGGTCTTATGTATGTGCGTATATACATACAAACGATAAGCATATGTGCATGCATGCATATTGTGTAAATAACCTGAGGTTTCCTTCAGAAACAATGTTGCTTTGTGTAATAAATAACGGACTAATTATACTAGCTTACAGTTTGAGTTTTAGCATGTCCAATTAAAAGGTTTGGACTTTAACTTTTACTTTTGGTTTACTTTTTTTTTTTTTTTTTTTCATTATATTCTGAACATAAGTACAAGGGCAACAACCAATACATGGTGGAAAGGAGAGTATAAAGGAAAAAAAAAAAATTTAGGGTCCAAACTTTTCAATTGGACATGTCAGGACTTATGTTGTGTTTGGAAAAAAAAAATTGTAAAGGAAAAGAAAAGTTTGAGGGGAAGAAAAATAGAGGGGAGTAAAATGAAAGTAAGTTATTTTTCCCTTTCCTTGTTGGATGAACAAAAAAGTAGGGAAAAAAAGTTATTTTTTGTTTGTTTGTGAATATAAATATAATTACTATTTAGCCGTTTGGTATTCTCAAATCATAATTTATATCCAAATTGGGAGATAGTTGGTTAAATTCTCACAAAATTCTTCCCTCTCTCTCCATTTTTTTTTTCCCACTTTTGAGAGAATTTTTTTTTTAGTGGGACAATATGGTTTTGCCCTCAAAATTTTCGCTTCCTTTCCCTTTTCAAAGACCACAGCTTTTAATTTTTCTCCCAACTTTTTTCTTCCTTCCTTCCGTCCGTCCCTCCCTCCCTTCTCCCAAACAGTATCTTAAACTTTAATATAAAATCCAAGGTCTAAATGCTACTTAGCCCAACAAATAACTGTGTACCAACTTTGCCTTGGCTTGGTAATGTTCAGGCAAACTATCATATATCACTTGTTATTTCTACTCTTACATGTTCTTTCCACACTTACGTTAAGGGTCTGTTTGATTCAGCAAAGTGAGCCGACCTGTAAAATTGCAAAATCAAGCATAAGCACGTCCTATGTACGCATATATTTCTATTTCTTCCATTTGGATGCTTTGAAAAAATAGAGGTTGGAAGTAGAGCAATTCATGAATATGTTGTTCGGATGTTTTGAAGAAGTAAAATTTAGAAGTGGATCTAAATCTGCAAGACTTTGCCGTTTCATTCTTTAGCTTCTGTAGCACTAAGAGCTTGAAAGTCCGGTTTATTAACATTGACACTTTCATCTCTTTAAGTGTTGAGTTTGCTTTCTCGCACATATCCAATCTCGAGCTCAAACACAAACTTCCAAAACTTCTACTAGCATCTTATTTGGCATTTTTGAACATGCACTAAAATTCTAAGGTCACCGTGTACAACGGAGTCATTAGAAGATCACGTGCCAAAGAAAAAATATGATAAAAATTTTTTGTTCTTTACGCCAATCTAAAATTGAAAAATATAACAGTATTCTCGTCATCTTTATCATAGAAGTTCAAATACAGGAAAAAAAATTGAGTTTGGAGGGAACATTGTTTTTCTTTCTTTCTTTGGACTATATTCTTAGCATGTGATAACTTATAACTTTAACTAAAATGATTACTACCTTGAAGGGTTGAACCGAGTTGGTTCATAACATTTTCTTCATATAAACTAATTAGAACATCTAAACATTTTTTAATTACAACTTTGAAATTGCCTACCTCAATGTTCATATCTTCATGAAAGTCGTCTAACAATATACATACATACATCATCTAATTTTATTTTAGGAGTAAAACTGCATCAAAATAATATAAAAGGTGTATCATATCAATATTTTAGAAATTTTGCTTCCATTTTATTAATAAGATAATCAAAACCATAATCATATCTATATTTTGCAAATAAATCAAAAATATTAATGATCTTTATTTAAATTAAAGGAGAATCTGATAATAAATTTTGAATAAAATACATGTAATGTTCTAAAACAATTAAAAAAATTCAAATATTGAAGTAACAACTAACCAATCATTCTCATTTAATTGACAATCACTACCTGAACTTATATTATTATACTGTTGAATAACATCTTTATATTTAAAACATGATTCAAACATCAAATTGGTATAATTTCATCTATATGGTAACTCCTTAACAGAGGTTCTAAATTTAAAACAATATTGTGCACATAATATTTTAAACTCTTATTGCCTACTTGGTAAAGTGTTCAAACTAATAAAACATATTCTAATATTTATAAATTCGATTAAAAATTTGAAGGCTCCTTATATAATTAACATAAAAAAGTTGTCCTTCTAATATAGGTAGAAATTGGGATTTTAAAATATTAATATAATTACTAGCATTATCAAAAAAATTAAAGAATCTTTAGTATGAATATCATATTCACATAAAACTTGTAAAATGGTTGCGCAAAACTACAAGAAAACGCATGTTCAGCGACATAAGCAATATGTAGCGCAAAGGTAGATTTGTATTGCCAAAGTATTTCTGCGACATACCTGGCTATGTCACACACATGTCGATGTAGCATTGTCTGAAAAAGTCTTTAGCGACACGAAATCACCCATATCGCAAAATATAATCACTTTTGGCGACATCTCATATATTTTTTTATTTAAACTAACTTTTGGCATATATCTTGTGTGTCGCAAAAAGGCAGCATAACACATGTCGCCAAAAGTCTAATTCTTTAATTTTTTTTTATTATAAAAATACTTCATGATACACAATTTGATGTCGCGAAAGCTAATGTAGCCAAATATAAATACACTTCCTGCTACACAATTTATGTCGCAAAAACTATTTTTTAAATATTTTAATATTAATTTTTATTTTTGCACATATTTTCTAATATAAATGTAAAAAAAATCTTATTTCGAAAATAACTTACAAACATTAAATTATGTATTCAAAGAACTTGAGAACAAAGAGCAACAAGTTACCGTAAACATAACATGATATCCAATATAATGTCTTCAAACATCTCATCATAAAATAATCCAATAACAACTTCAAGTAGCCTATTCAAAAAAAGTATTATATTCCACAAATGTACTGTATTCCAGCTAGACAAATATAATATAAACAAAAACACATGAATTGAATGTCTTCCAAAATAATTAGCCCACAATAGCTCTCAGATATTGTTTGCCATTAAAAAAACAATTAAGGAGCACAATCTTTGGTATTGAATTATGCGTTTTAATTACAAATAGAACCGAGTACAATGTAGGACTTAGATGTATTCCTAGGAGTACACTTTTAATTTTATCTGGAAACTGTATCGATGGAGCGAGTGGTGATACGTTGACTCCGTTGACGATCCGATGACGATCTCGAATTCTCTGAAAGTCTGGATTGCTCTGGATGCCAGAGCGTTTAAGGAGTATTTAACAAGTGGAACCTCTGGGCTTTTTTACTTGCAGAATTAGACGTTTTCTTCTTTCCGTCTGTGTGTGTTGGATGAAGGAATGGTCCTTCTATTTATAGGCAGCAGAATGATATGCTTATGCTGGCATATGCGATGTGCGCCTGGAGAGCTTGTACGTAGGGATGCCATGTAGCTGATACTGTAGGGCGCATGGATGATGCGTCCCGAAGTTGATGCTGAATCTATTTGAGCTGCACTGTTGGCCTGCGGTGGAGCTGACACGTGACAGTTGAAGATTTGGCAGTTGCTGAAATCTTGGATGGTTAGCACCCATTCGTAGGCAGAACTGAGTCAAATAACACATGGCACGTGTTTATGGCTCAAAGATTTCAGTTTTTAGGAGTCACAAACAAGTATGGGCGCATGGCTTTTGAGGCGCATGCAAAGCTTTCGGGTGCATAGATGTGGAGGCGCATGCAAAGACTTGCTCTCTGTGTTTTGGAATTAGGAGTAAGTTGAAGGCGTATGGCTTTAGAGGCGCATGTAGATTTTTGGGTGCATGGCCGCGAAGGCGCATACAAGTGGTCAGTCAGCCACGTGGCAAAGCACAATTATAACCGACAGAACATAATAACGTTGGCGGCTCTTCGTTTTCTGCAAAAGCTGCCAACTATTCTGACATCGATGCGTGGTCTGCTGTCGTTTCAGCCACTTCAGCATTAAATGCTTCAATGGGTGGCAAGCTTCGTGTGGGCGCATCGATTTGTCCCCCACTAAGCGCATGGGTCTGTGCTCTGTTGGGCACATCAGTACGGAGCGCATGGGTCTGTGCTCCGTTGGACGCATCAGTACAGAGCGCATGGTACTGACAGACGCATTTGTTGTGTGGCGCATCCCCATTGGTCCGTCTATTGAGTTCTTCGAAGCATTGATGGCTGTTTGTCTCGGCTGAATTCGAAAAGGCAGATTCATTGACATTAATGTAAGTTTATTGCACTGAATTCGAAGAGACTACCACTTGGCGCATAGGTACGAGTTGCCCTGGCCTATAAATAGTTTTGTGAATAGAAGTTTGCTTCTCATTTCACTTTTCTTCTCAAATGGAGATGAACTCGACCGATCCTCCTCTTTGGTTGACACTGCACTGTAGGTTGTAGATCTCTACGTTCGAATAAGCTTTGACGATGAACTCCTTCAGAAGACTAAGATGTACCGAGTTTGCTATGGACACAACAGCTTTATGTTTGAACCCCTTGTCGATAATATTTTTTCTACAATATGACATTAGGTGCCTGTTGCATCCAAAGATCGGGGATCGTCGTGCCTCGATTTTCGTTATGCTGGAAGTGCGGGTTTGGATTGATTGCTACCCGCGCGCTGCTCAATAAATGCTTCATTGGTCGAAGCACTCGAAGAAGTGATTCGCTCTGACGAGAAAGAGTGATGCGCCTACACTGAGATGCTGAAGTGATGCGCCTGGCTGTAGCTTTTAGGCTTTTTCTTTCTAGTAGGATTTCCTTTGTAAAAAAGTTTTGGACATGTAATAGACTTTCATATGAAATAAAAGCCTAACATTTATGTCTCTACTCTTTGCTGTATTTAATGTGCCAAGTATTCTGTTTGAGTTCCTCGGCGCATGTCAATTTGGGGCGCATGATGTTTTAGGGCGCATAGGAGTTCTGGCCTTAGATGCGCCTAAAAATTCTATGCTTCTACAAGACCCTCTTCAAAGTTTTCAAAACTTTTTGCTAAGTTTTGGAATACTTTGAACCAAAAAGCATGGGCAGTAGATATTCTGGGCGCATGCCTCCTCTGGGCGCATGGCTAGTCAGCGTATTGCTGTGGGGGCGCATGCTCTTCTCGATTTTAAATGCAAGAAGATAACACCTCGAATTTTGGAAGATTAATGATAATCTTTTGGAAGAAATGCAGCCGTCAGTTTTACGAGATTCGAAGTGGCAGCTGCTGACATCAGGTTTTATCGGTTCACGCACATTGCTAAGGCCTATAAATAGGCATCTGTGTGTTTGTATGTGAGAGAGAGAGTCTTCTACTTCTACTTTCTTCTTTTCTTCCTTTCTTTTCAAAAACCCTAGCTTTCTTAGATAGGTGGCTCCCAAAACTCCCCGTGGCGGTGTTGGCCGAGGAAGGAGCAAAGGCAAGGAGTCCGTGGAGGCTGACGTGGAGAAGGCTCCCGTTGTTGTAGAGACACCCGTCGATGTACGACCGACGGTGATCGGTGGGTGATCCGCTGCCTTGGGCTTTCATGTACGGACACTTTGTTGCACCACTGCTAAGGTGCATGGATGCAACTGAATGAGTCGTATCTCGTTGACACGCCTAAACTTTTCAGTGCTGACGTGCATGGACTTTGTCCTGATGATAGGCCGAAGCTTCTTCTGCTGACGCGCATGGACTTAGGTCCTATTGATGCGCCGAAGCTTCTTCGGTTGAGGTATATGGACTTAGGTCCAGATGATGCGCCGAAGCTTCTTCTGCTGACGCATATGGACTTAGGTCCTGATGATGTGCCGAAGCTTCTTCTGCTGACGCACATGGACGTAGGTCCTGATGATGCGCCTTGGCGATATTCTATTTGTGCACACGGGTTTTGGTCCAGATGATGCGCCAAACTGTTGATGCGCCTCAGATGCTGTCTTGAGCTTCTAGGTCTTTTGTTAACTTCGAAGGGCTTTAGTCTTTTTGGCTGACATTTTATCTTACTGTATGACAGTGTCGATGACTTTACCTTTACCGAACGAAGTCCTTTTAGACCTTGCTCTCTGCCAGATGGTTCTGGACTTTAATGTAGAATTTGTCAACCCGGCTAAAGCTGCCATTATGTTGGACCAGCCACTACCAAATTACAGTATTTTAGCGACGGCCATTTAGCGACGGAAAATTTCCGTCGCTATTACCGTCGGATCACCGACGGATTTGTGACGAAATACCGACGGAAAGCAGTGGACAATTTTTTTTATTTTTTTATGTCCATATCCGTCGCTACGCCGTCGATAGGTCGTCGGCCATGTAGCGACGGTTTTATATCCGTCGCTAGAACGTCGCATATTTTGGCGAGAAAAGCCTAAATTATTGGCGCGAGATTTGACTGACGACTTAGCGACGGAATAATCCGTCGCTACTCTGGCGCGAGATTTACTGACTACTTAGCGACGGAATAATCCGTCGCTAAGCCGTCGCTAATTTCTGTACCCTAACTTAAATTGAACCGACGGGGGGAAAATTTTCATTCCCCCCAAAACACTCTCTCTCTTCCCTCTCCCTCTCTCCGACGATCTCGCTCTCTCCGACCGGCAATCTCCCTCTCTCTCTCTAAGGTATGCTCTCTCTCCCCCCTCTCTCTCTCTATCTCCCTCTCTCTCTCTCTCTTTTACGATTTGGGGGGTTGGGGGGCTGTCGTAGTGGTCGAAGAGGGTGTGGGGCAGGAGGGTTTCGGGTACGGGATGGGGTGGTCGGGGCAAGGGTGGAGTGGGGTGGTCGGGGGCAGGGGGGTCGGGGAGGGGGTCGGACAGGGGTGGGGGGGTGGTCTGGGCAGGGGGGGTTCGGGTAGGGGGTGGGGTGGTCGGGGCAAGGGTGGGGTGGGAGAGGGGGCAGGGGGGTCGGGGAGGGGGTCGGGCAGGGGTGGGGGGGTGGTCTGGGCAGGGGGGTGGGAGAGGGGGTCGGGCAGGGGTTGGGGGAGGGTCGGGCAGGGGTTGGGGGGGGGGGGTCGGGGCAGGGGGGGCAGGGGAGTGGGAGAGGGGGTCGGGCAGGGGTTGGGGGAGGGTCGGGCAGGGGTTGGGGGGGTCGGGACAGAGGGGCAGGGGGTGGGAGAGGGGGTCGGGCAGGGGTTGGGGGGGGAGGGTCGGGCAGGGGTTGGGGGGGGTCGGGGCAGGGGGGGCAGTGGGGTGGGAGAGGGGGTCGGGCAGGGGTTGGGGGGGGTCGGGGCAGGGGGGGCGTAGGAGGGACTCTGGAGTCCCCGCGCAGGAGTCCTCCTCCTTCTCTCCCATAGACACACACACACACACACGGACACACACACACACACACACGGACACACACACACAGACACACACACACACGGACACACACACACAGACACACACACACACGGACACACACACACACACACGGACACACACGGACACAGACACACGGATACACACACACTCAGACATATATATCATGGTTTAAAGTATCGACCGATACCGATCCGATACGGCCGATACCGATACGGTTTGGCATGTTCCGATCCGATACCGACCGATACCAAGTATTGACCGATACCGACATTGGGGGTCTTTGTTCCGGTCAATTCGACAAAGAAAATTAAACAGAAAAGACAAATCAACAAGGGTTTAAAGCATAACAAGGTTGTAGAAGCATGTAAAAGAAGAAAATCACATCAATTGAAGAAAATCACATCTATTGTTTGTAAACCAATCGGTAAGGGTGACTACTATTTCATTTAATTTTAAAACTACTAAGAAATAACACTGAAAATACTTAAAATTATGCCTAAATGTATAAAATATATGTTTTTAAATGTAAATAATTTATTAATAATTATTTGTTCCCCGATACCAAAAAATTCGATACTCCGATCCGAAACCGCCGATACTACCGATATCGCCGATACCAATACTCATAGGAATAGTACGATACCGATACTTTGAACCTTGATATATATATATATATATATATATATATATATATATATATATATATATATAGGCATAATTTTAAGTAATTTATTAATAATATATATATATATATACACAGACACACGTCGTGAAGTCTAGTATATATATTTGATTAGCTAAGGTAGAAGTTTAGCCTAATTAATGTTAGTTTTGACAGAGTTGACTTGGACTCCTAATTTGACCCAGAACTAGTCTAGTATACCATCTGCTCCTCCTTTCTTCCCTTCTTCTCATTCGACTATCTCGGCCTCCTATTCGGCCTACTATTCCGATATGCGTTTGATACGGTCTACCTAACCTATATACTGATACTAATCTGATACTCTCTGATATTAAGTACATCCGGCTTACTAGCTAGCGGATCCACCAGTTACATGATTATATACTAATTATGTTAGATTGTGATACTAAGTAGCCTCGTCGTAGGCCTAGCGTGTTATCCATAAGTTTAGTTTTTCTTACGATATGAGTATCTGTATCGGGCTATTAATTCTTATGTTTAGTTTGTCTTACGATACAGATATTCACATCAAATCGAGCATGAATCGTTACTTTGTTGATCGTACATGGATGTACAAACGACAACACGAGAGCAGAATTGGTGTGAGTGACGATTTTCAGGCAGGTGTGGAAGTATTTCTTAAGTATGCCATGAGCAAAACTCAGTACATGGACGATAACAAAATCAAGTGTCCATGTGTTAATTGTCACAATAGACGTTTCGAAGAAGTGATGACTGTGAGAGATCATTTGACCCGTAAGGGTTTCGTACGTGATTACGGCCTGTGGTCATCGCAAGGTGAATTATATTCAGAAAGACAGGCTGCAGAAGCTGGTACTTATGCTTTTGATGATAATGCTGCAACGGATGTCCTCGAAGACGACGGATGCTCTGTGGATTATGGAGACATGCAGAACCTTGCACGAGATATGGTGTATGCTGCGGCAGGGCCTAATTTTGATCCGGAGGATCCTAATCCCGAGGCAAAGGAGTTCTATGATATATTTAAGGACGCAGATACTCCTCTATATCCTGGTTGTGAGACTCATTCCGCACTGCCAGTGACGATGCGGTTGTTGAACATAAAGTCTGATTTTAACTTGCCACAAGCTTGCTATGATCGAATCACACAATTAACTAATGAGGTGTTACCGAAGGAATCAAAAGAGCTCCCAAAAAACTTCTACAAGTCAAAGATGATGGTCCGACAACTGGGACTGGGGTACGAGAAGATAGATTGCTGTCGCAACGGATGCATGTTGTATTACAAAGAGAATTGCGTATTAGAAAGTTGTTGGTTCTGTAATGCGGATCGTTACAAGACAGTACAGGGAAAAGGAAAGTCAACTAGAAAACAACGTCCTTACAAGTATATGCATTACTTGTCGATCACGAAGCGCTTACAGAGGATGTATATGTCTCTGAATACAGCAGAACACATGACGTGGCACAGTGAAGATCGCATAAAGGACGAAGGAGAATTGTCACATCCTTCGGATGAGGAGACGTGGAAATATTTTGATCGCATAAAGGACGAAGGAGAATTGTCACATCCTTCAAATGTGAGTGGTTCGATACGACACCAAATATCGGTTGGAGAATCGATAAACAATTTGGATTCGTCGATATAAATCATCGCAGGAGGTATAGAGGGTCCGACACGTTTGCGATAGCAAGTCAGGCTGTTCAAGTCTACTATACAAGCTACCCAAGGCGTCGTAGAGATCGCTTTGACTGGTGGGCAGTATGCAAGATTAAATCTAGAAATACATTCAACGTTGGAGACCCAGCATACCAAGAGGACCAGATCGAAAAGCCCCAATACTTGGGACAACAGTCTTGTGACATGGAAGTTGAATTAGAGGTTGATATACCTCTTGCTGATGAAAATAGAGGGGAGGAAGAGGTTGATATACAAGACTTAGATGTCAACCAGGGGAGAAAGAGGCGTCTTGTCCCAAGTATTGGGACTGAAGAAGAAGAAGAAGAAGAAGAAGAAGAAGAAGAAGAAGAAGAAGAAGAAGAAGAAGAAGAAGAACAACTTTATGAGGATGAGGATGAGGATACAGATGAATTCGACGATGAGGATGATGATGATGATGAGGCCGAGGCCGAGGAAGAGGACGATGACGATGATTAAATATCGCTATATTTCAGTTGTATCTTGAAGCACCCAATATCTAGTCTCGAATCCTAAATTACCCTATTACATTTGGATTTACAATTACAAGTCTAGTGGAACACAAGATGCCCTTTCATCAAAAGTTACAAGAATTGTACTTTGTTGTATTGGTGCGTGATTTTATCAGATTTTGTGTATCTAGCTTTTATTCGTACTTCACTTCTGATTGTAATATTTATTTCAGTTTGGGATATTTGCATATTATTGTATGAGTTTCTTTTTGCAGATGGCACTCCTAGGCCTACTCGTCTGGGCGGCACTCATCGCCCTGCTGCTGGTATGGATATGTTTAGTTTTATATTCATTTATAAATCTATGTTGTCGGTATTTTGTTTATGTGTTCTATTTACAGGACATGGTTGCGAGCACCCGTACTGGTGGTGCTGGCCGTGGTCGTGGCGGTGGCGGCGGCGGCGGCGGTGGTGGTGGCGGTGGTGGTGGTGGGCGTGGGCGTGGGCATGGTGGTAGCGGTCGTGGTCGCCAGCCGCATTCCCCGGATGTGACCTCTGATCCCGACTTGGAGAGCCCGGACACAGGCTCTTCCCGCCGTCATTCTTCCTCGGTGCTACCGACATCGTCGTCGAGGCCTGTGACTCCATCCGCTAGCGGATCCGTTCCGCCACCGAATGTACCAGCGGATGCAGCAGCAGATGCAGCAGGGGGCCCAGCAGTTACTGCAGGGTGGGCCTCGGAGTACCCCAGGATTCAATTTCATCCTGTTACCGGAGAGTACGTGCGCGGACCCGCGGATCCCCCGACGCCACCAGAGAGGCTGGTGGGCGAGTTCCGACAAGAGCTATGGCCCGCTGGTGAATCGTAAGTAAATTTAAGTTAATTTATTAAATTTGTTTCATTTATTCAAGTTAATAATCCAGTCGTTGCTTCTTTATAGGTTTTTCCCGTGGGATGCTGCCCGGATTCTAGGGCGCATTATCCGGGATAACTACCATGGCCCCTACCTCAATTTTTCTGAGGTGCCTCAGGACATGAAGTACGTCTGGCTCGACGAGATGAGGGTATAAATCCGTCGGTGAATTATTAATTATTTTTTAAATCATTAAATTTTTTATTACGTGATATTTGAATTTGTATGTCAGAGGACGTTCTGGTGGCCCCCCCATCGCGAGAAGACGATCCGCAGGACCTACAAAGCCGCCGCCGGGAAGAAGATACGGGATGCGGTGTACGACCTTCGTACGGCGCATACGAGGAAGGACTGGATCCGGGCGGAGTACTATGAGCAGATGTTGGAGAAGATGGATACTCCGCAGTTCAAGCTGAAATCGGAGAAAGCTAAGGCTAATCGACAGGTCGCGGGTCTGCATACGGGGGGATCAAGGCCCCACGCATTGACGCGTGCAGATTTGGTGAGATAGCGCAAATTCAAATTCATTCTATTATTTAATTTTGTACTGTTAATATACGAAGTTAATTAAATTCTACGTATGCAGGCCCAACGGGCGGTGAAGCAGGAGAAAGAGGCGGAGACGGTCACCGCTCACGATGTATTCGTGCATACGCACAAGAGACGGAAGGACGGGAGCTTCGTCGACGCGAGGGCCGAGGAGACTGATGTAAGTACTTACGTTTATGAGATTTATGTTAGAAATATAATTATTGTTAAGTTAATTAGATAAACTTAGGATTCAGACTATAACTTAGGGAAACATAGGATTTAGATTATAACTTAGGAAAACTTATAGTATAAACACATTCATTGGATAGGCTGCATATCGTGAGGCACTTAGTCGGCTTGAGATCGAGCCCCCTTCCGAGAATGTCGGCGAAACGACGCCCACCCAGATGCACTCTTCTATGGCCGCTCGCTACGACGACGTGTTCGTAGAATTCGTCGGCGACGTTAGGAAAGGGCGCGTCTACGGCTTAGGTTCCATGGCGCCCTCGTTGTAGCCGTCCCCGAGATATCCACCGCCTCCGCCTCCCCCAGCGCCCCCGGTTGACGATGTGAGGGCGCAGCTTGTGACTCTGACCTCCACGGTGTCAGATTTGCGGGCGATAGTGTTGGGGCGCTATCCGTCTGCTCCCGGTCCGTCTGCTCCCGATCCGTCTACTGCTGCTGCCGGTGCTTCGGATCGACCTGGTCCTTCTTCCCCCGGACGGCTTTCGTTTAACCGCTCTGCGGACGCCCGCATCGTATCGGATAACACCATCTTGACGCTCCTTGACATGATGTCGCCAGAGCAGCTACGCGCGCTTCCAGACCATGTCTTGTCCCAAGTGCCGGCACACACGGTGGAGGAGTACATACGCAAAGCAGATGCGGCGGCACGAGCACGAGACGATCCGACGGACGGGGTTTGATTTTGTTTATGTTGTTGGTTTTGTAGACATTTGGATACTGAGTATGTTCGGATATTTTTTTTATGTTTGGATAATTTAATGTTGGATATTGGATATATTGTGTTGGTAATATTTTGTTGGATATTGGATACGTTGGATATTGGTGTCGGATATGGATATTTTGCATATGGATATATGGTGTTGGATATTGGATACGTTGGATATTCGTGTTGGATATGGATATATGGTGTTGTATATGGATATTTTGCATGTTTGATATTGTGTTGGATGTGTTGTATAAACAGGAAAGAGTCTGTTTGCAGTATTTTTTTTTTCAAAAATTAGCAGTTAGCGACGGACTGGCGACCACTCAGCGACGGATAGTCCGTCGCTAACTGGAGAAACTGAGGTTAGCGACGGAGTGGCGACGGACTATCCGTCGCTACCTGGAGCATTTCAATAAAGCGACGGATTAGCGACGGACGATCCGTCGACCTGATGCTGTTTGATGTCCAGAAATTTAGCTTTCGCGACGGATTGGCGACTAACTTACGACGGACTGGCGACCACTCAGCGACGGATTATCCGTCGCTAACTGGAGAAACTGAGGTTAGCGACGGAGTGGCGACGTAAAATCCGTCGCTACCTGGAGCATTTCAATAAAGCGACGGATTGGCGATGGAAGATCCGTCGAACTGATGCTGTTTGATGTCCATAAATTTTAGCATTAGCGACGGATTGGCGACTAACTTACGGCGGAGTGGCGACAAAGTCCCGACGGACTATCCGTCGCTAACTGTAGGAATTTAATGTATCGACGGATTGGCGACGTAATATCCGTCGCTACCTGGAGAATTTTACATTGAGCGACGGTTTAGCGACGGAATGTCCGTCGGTAATTGGGTATCAGAAAATCTCTGATACGCTTTTGCCGACAAAGTTACGACGGATTAGCGACGGATATTGGGTATCAAAAAATCAGTGATACGGTTTTGCCGACTGGTTAGCGACGGAGTTTTCCGTCGCTAACCCTATATCCTGATACATGTTTTGACGAAAGCTAGTCGGTAATCCGTCGCTATATATATTTAGATGCGCCGACGGGATTCCGTCGCTAAGTCGTCGCTGAGCGACGGAGTAGCGACGGATATGTTTTAGCGACGAGGTTATTCCCGACGGCTGTTTTACCAAAATATCCGTCGGTAATCCGTCGGTATTTATTTTTGGCGACGGATTACCGACGGATAAGGCCGTCGGTAAATTCATGTATTTTGGTAGTGAGCCTCCGGAGAGGATGTCACGACCCGCACCCGCTATAAGGGCACGTGTACGTGATAATGCCCAGCCCTCACCGTAAAAACGGTGTGGAACGCTGTAGGTTTTCTACTCTAACAACAGTTTATATATATATCAAAAACCTGTCGAGAATATGGTCAACTCCGAATGGAGGACAAGCAATGAATATATATGAGTGCTCAATCACAACTCTAAGATGATAAAGTAAAGACTGAAAGATAAAGACAATAAGACGATAAAATATAACATGTCTAGTCCAACACAAGAATATACAAGTCCAAGTCCAAGTCTCTAATACAAGCCAAAATAATAACAGTCTCAAAAGTAACTGGAGACAAGGTCTAGTACAAATAACTCTAACTAAGCAATAGGTAAAGTCTCGTCAGGCGGAGCTAAGCCCTGCTGGATGAAGGTCTCCAAGTCTAAGCCCACTACGTCATCCGGACCGTAGTAGGTACTGTAATCCCCCTCATCAGCATCTGTAATATTTGTCAACATATCCAGTCAGGATGGAACGAGTACAATCTACTAACAACAGTTCACAAGATATGACAAAAGCTATAAGACAGTAAATAGAGAGTATATATAAGAAAATCATGGAATGTACATGTGAGTATCATGGCATAGTAAGCTGTAATTCTAGAGCTAGAATAAGGCAAGTAAACTGATCATGGCATGTACGAGAATCAAGAATCATATATCTAGGTGTGTGAGTACTAGCTTCGATATGTGGCCGGCTTGGGTCTGAAAAAGGTCTAAAGATCCGCCAATCCTACGTGGAGTGTAGGATTGGTATCATTCAAGGTCTACAAGAATAAACAAGGCAGATAATGACCATATATCTAGACTAGTGCTCTCCGTCCCCGACTGGTAGAGTGGATCCAAACAAGACACGTCACGACGTGGGATTCTACGAGAAGGGAGCAAGTCTTCTCGAGAATCGGTGTCCATATACTGCACAAGAACAACAAGGGGGCTTGCACAAGACATACCAAGATAACAAGGAATAACACCTCATGTCGGGATCCATGAATACCAACCCGTGTGACCAATGTGTCGAGAACAAGCATATCTACACTAATTACATGAATTATAACAATCATCGTAAATTGGAAAAGTGTCAGAGAATGTACTCGCCTGTAATATGATGAAATATATCAACGGTATCCAATACAGCATCTCGAGGACCTATAGAGAACAAGACGTATTAATATTATGTTTTAGGAAGTAAAGTCAATTCAAATTAAATCCTATTAAGTCATTCTAGGTCAAGACAAGTCTAGTTAGGTCAACCTTGGTCATAGGAGAACATTAGAAGTCAACCCGTATCAAACTAGGTCAAAAGTTGACTTACAGTTGACTTTTGGTCAACGGGTCAACTCCGATCAACTCTAGGTCAATCCTAGGTCAATGGTGACTAACAGTTGACTTTTGGTCAACTGTCCAAGTTTAATGGAATTTGGGACTAAATTGGGTAAAGTGTTGACCCATAGTTGACTTTTGGTCTTAAAAGTCAACTGTGGTCAACCAAGGTCAAGACTAGGTATAGACGACTATTTCTAATCATTACCAACCCTTACGACCCATATCCAAGTCTATCTCGGACTCCTAAACCCGTATCTTGGCCGTAGGCCAATATCTTAATTTACCCTTTACAAAGGTAAATTTCTAGCCTAGGTGAATACCAAGTTAGCCTACCTACGCTTGGTATTTCGACCCGTGCTTCCTAGGGTAGTAGGATACTAGCCTATACATTCGTTACCTTCCAAGATACCTAGGTAGAGTGGACGTCTAGTCCATCTTACGGCCTATTGTCGATATCTTGAATATCTCAAGATACGCAATGGTACGACGCGATACCGTCGTCCTACAATCCCGATTTCAACTCGGGAGCTTACTCGCAAAGTCTAATTTATATAATCTAGGTCTCCCCCAAGTTTCATCTCATTCCGACACTCGGGGCTCAATTTCACCCTCTAACTCGATCTTCCCTAAATTGATTTCCTATACTTCTACTTCTCATTCTCCTTCTAAATCCTATTCTTCTAATTCTCCTTCCTTCTCCTAATTCCAATTCTTCTTCTTAATCTTCTTCTTCTAATTCCCTCTTCTTCTAATTTCCTTCTCATTCTTCCCTTCCTAATTTTTCTATTCTTTTTATCCTTCTCCTCTCCTTCTTCTTATTATCCTTCTTCCTATTTCTTCTAACTTCTTCTAATCCTTCTTCTTCTCATTCTCTCTCTATATATATATCCATTTATATATATATATATATATATATATATATATATATATATATATATATATATATATATCCATTTATATATATATATATATATATATATGTATATATATATACATATATATAAATATATATATATGGGGGGGGGGGGTTTGGGGTTTAAAGGGGCTAAAAAGGGGGGTTTCCTTGTGCCACTGCTGCTGCTGGATGCTACTGCTGCTGCTGCGATCTGCTGCTACTGCTGTTGCTCCTAGCTGCTACTGCTGCAGCTGCTACTGCTACAGCTGCTCCTAGCTGCTACTGCAGTTGCTTATTCTTCTTCTTCTACTTCTAATTCTTATTCTTCTTCTACTTCCTCTATATATATATATATATATATATATATATATATATATATATATATATATATCTATCTATATATATAATCCTCTAACCATCTATCTATCTATATATATATATATATATATATATATATATATATATATATATATATATATATATATATATATATATATATATATATATATATACACACACAACACACTCATATCTATATATATAACTACATACATACACACACACACACATATCTATATATATAAATACATACACACACACACATAAATATATATATATAGACACACACACACTCTCACACAAACACTCTCTCACACAAACACCACACTCTCACACAAACAATACATATATATATATATATATATATATATATATATATATATATATATATATATATATATATATATATTTCATTTTAATTAAGAAAACCCCAATTTCTCTAACCTAGATTTCTAGGAAAACCTATGAAATCTATGGGCAAAATATGGAGAATCATCTCCTCTACATTTATTGTGAAAGCAATAAGTGCTAAAGAGGAATTAATGGGGAAGTAATGAGCTTACCTAATGGCTTTGCTTGAGGAAGAAGAAGAAGCTTTGAAAAGTAAATGAAATAAGGAGAGAGAGAGAGAGAGAGAGAGAGAGGTTGCTTTGTGATGAAGCAAAGGGGAGGGGGTGTTCTACTTGGCCGGCCATGGGGGGGGGGGGGGGGGGGGGTGGGGGTGGGGGTTATTGGGTTTGGGTGGTGATCCAATAAGCCCCCAAACCCAATAGACTTGGTTTGGTTTGAATTAAATTCGGTTTGGTTCGGTTTGTTTCGGTTTAACTCTAATTAACCAATTAAGCCTCTAAAATGACTAATTAGGCCATGAAAGTAGGGTTTATGGTTTCTAGCCTAGTTAGGATGGCATGTGGGCCAAGTCCAGCTAGTATGTGGGTCCTACTAGGGTCCAGACCCGGGTCCCCAACTTAAGTCCGAATTGGATAAAATTCAAACTAAATCAAACAAATCCCTAAAAATCATATAAAATCAAATAAAATTCCTAAAAATTATAAAACTTGAAAAATGACGAAAATACCCCTAATTCGAAAACTGGGGGTGACAAATCTACCCTCCTAAAAAAAATTTGTCCTCGAAATTGAATGAGAACTAACACAGCAATCATGAATTGAACAAGGAAGAAAAAGAAAGAATTTTACCTCAAGGCTCGAAGTGATATGGGAATCTCTCCCGCATGTCGTCCTCTCTCTCCCAGGTAGATTCACCTGGAGAGTGGTGTCTCCATGCAACGCGAACCAAGGAAATGACCTGGTTCCGGAGCACCTTCTCTCTTCGGTCCAAGATCTCAACCGGCTTCTCTGGATAGCTGAGTGTCGGTCCCACTACGATCTCGGAGTGGTCCAAGACGTGACTGGGATCTGCCACATACCGTCTCAGCTGCGACACGTGGAACACGCAGTGCACTTCCTCTAGTGCGGGCGGTAACTCCAATCGGTAAGCCACTGCACCGACCCTGCCCAAGATACAGAATGGTCCGATGTATCGTGGACTAAGCTTCCCGCCGCCACCAAAACGAATCGTGCCACGCGTCGAAGAAATTCGCAGGAACACAAGATCATCAACCTAGAACAAAATACAAGACTTAAAGCTTGATCTAAAACAATCACAATCAGACTCAAATACTAGAAAAATCTAAACTATACCTCAAACTCCAATGGCCTCCGGTGGCTATCGGCCCAATGCCGCTGCCTATCCTGCACCATCCGAAGTCTATCTCTGATAATCCTGACCTTCTCTGCAGCATCTACCACCATCTCAGGGCCAAGCAAAACCCTCTCGCCGACATCATCCCAAGACAAGGGAGTACGGCACCTCCGACCGTATAGAGCCTCGAAAGGTGACATCTCTATATTGGCTTGGTAGCTGTTGTCGTAAGCAAACTCTACCAAGTAAAGGTGGTCCTTCCAAGATCCTCCGAAGTCCAAGACACAGGTACGTAGCATATCCTCGAGGGTCTGAATCGTCCTCTCCGACTGCCCGTCTGTCTGGGGGTGGTATGCGGTACTGAACTTGAGCGATGTGCCCAAGCTAAGCTGTAAACTCCTCCAGAAGTGGGAATTGAATCGGCTGTCCCGATCCGAGACTATACTCAATGGAACCCCGTGCAATCGGACTATCTGCCGCACGTACATCTCGGCCAACCTCTTCGTAGACAAACCCACCTTGAAAGGCAAAAAGTGGGCCGATTTGGTCAATCGATCAATAATGACCCAAATCGCATCCTTCCCACCTGGAGAGCACGGAAGCCCAGATACAAAGTCCATAGTGATATGCTCCCACTTCCACTCAGGAATGGGTAGTGGCTGGAGCAATCCACCCGGTCTCTGCCTCCCGGCCTTCACCTGCTGGCACACCAAGCATCTCGAAACGAACTGAGCCACCTCGTATTTCATGCCATACCACCAAACATGTTGTCTCAAGTCTCTATACATCTTGTTGGCCCCTGGATGCATAGGGTACTGAGAACGATGCGCCTCCTGAAGAACCTCCTCCTGAAGTCCTCCGCTCGGCACGCAAAATCTGGTACCATGCCTCAACGATCCATCCCCCGCTATAGAGAACTCATCCAACAGTCCTGCCCGGACCTGCTCCCTGATGACTCTCAGAGCCTCATCCTCAAACTGAGCTGCCCTGACTCTGTCCATCAGCTCTGACTGCACCTGGAGACCCCACATCTGTGCCTCGAACCCAGGAACTATCACCTCTATGCCCAAACTCTTCAGATCTGCCAGAAGGTGACGATCCATCGTCAAACACATGGCCACGAGATACCTGCTCAAAGCATCCGCAACCACGTTGGCCTTTCCTGGATGGTACTGTAAGGATATATCAAAATCCTTCATCAGCTCTAACCATCGTCTCTGCCTCATATTCAGCTCCTTCTGGGTAAATACGTACTTCAAGCTCTTGTGATTTGTATAGATATCAACTCGCTCTTCGTACAGATAGTGTTTCTACAACTTCAAAGCAAAGATGACCGCTGCCAGCTCCAGATTGTGGGTAGGGTAGTTCCTTTCATGAGGACGTAACTGCCTAGATGCATAGGCAATCACCTTCCCGTGCTGCTGAAGAACGCAACCCAAACCCCGTCCTGAAGCATCACTGTAGATCGTATAACCACCAGATCCAGATGGCAGCGTCAAGATAGGAGCTGTAGTCAACCTTGTCTTCAGCTCCTCGAAGGTGGCCTGGCACTCTTCAGACCAAACAAACTCCTCGTCCTTCCTGGTAAGGCGGGTCATCGGCTGGGCAATCCTGGAAAAGTCCTGCACGAACCTCCGGTAATAACCTGCCAGACCCAGAAAACTCCAAACCTCTGCTACTGATCTCGGCGTAGACCAGGACTCCACTGCAAAAATCTTCTTCGGATCCACTGAAATCTCCTTGCCAGAGACAACATGGCCTAGGAACTCCACGCGATCCAAGAAGAACTCGCACTTGGACAGCTTCCCATACAGCTGCTCCCTCCTGAGAGTGTCCAACACAATCCTCAGGTGCTCCTCGTGCTCCTCTGGTGTCTTCGAATAGATGAGAATGTCATCAATGAAGACCACCACGAACTTGTCATGGTGCTGATGAAATATCTTATTTATCAAGTTCATGAATACCGCCGGGGCGTTGGTCAACCCAAACGGCATGACGGTATACTCATACTGGCCATAGCGAGTCCGAAATGCAGTCTTCAAAATGTCATCTCGCTTTACCTTCAGCTGATGGTACCCGGTACGCAAGTCAATCTTCGAGAACACTCTCGCCCCGCTCAATTGGTCGAACAAGTCATCAATCCTTGGCTAAGGATACTTGTTCTTGATAGTAAGGTTGTTGAGCGCCCCGTAATCAATGCACAGACGTACAATACCATCCTTCTTGGGTACGAAAAGAACTGGCGCGCCCTAAGGTGAAGAACTAGATCGAATAAAGCCCTTGTCCTCCAGCTCGTCGACCTGTCTCTTCAGCTCCGCTAACTCACTATTGTTGATTCTATAGACGTGCTGGGAGATAGGCTCAGCGCCCGACACTAGGTCTATAGAAAACTCAACATCACGATCTGGCGGCATCCTGGGCAGCTTCTCGGGAAAAACATCCAAGAACTCAGCAATGAGTGGATGTGGCAACACCGGCCCCGCCAACAATGCTCCACAGAATCCATCTCCCTGTTCCACTGTACCCCTGGTGAACTCATACTCCGGCTCTCCCGACGGCCTAAACAGAATCCTGCCCCCTCTGCAGTCGATGCTAGTGTGGTGCATGCTCAACCAATCCATACCGAGTACCACATCGTAACTCGGAAGTGGCATTACGAGCAAACACGCACTCAGCTCCCGGCCTCTCAAAGAAACTCTTCGCCCCTTGCAAACATTATTAACCAGGATGATGCCATTCCCAGTCATAATCTTGCAAGTCCTACCAAGATACTCAGCAATGATATTGTACCTAAGAGCAAAAGAAACAGACACAAAACTGTACGTAGCACCAGAATCAAACAAGGCTAAAGCTAGAAAAGAATCGAGCAGAATAGAACCTGTGACAACATCTGTAATAGGCTCCATCTCCTTGGCTGCAAGAGCAAAGGCTCTACCCTGACCACCCTGCTGCTGGTGGTGCTAAACAAACCGCTGCTGCTGGGTCGAAAGTGGACCCCTCGGCTGCACTGCAGGTACTCTCGCCGGTGCCCCCTGAGCTGCTACCGCTTCACGGGCTACCCTGCGAGGGTTCGTAGGACAATCTCTCAACTAATGTCCAGCCTCCCCGCAGTAGAGGCACATGCCCAGCCTCTTCCGGCAGACCTCCCAGATGTGACCAGGCTTCTTGCAGTAGCCGCAAGGAGCCCCATGCTGTGCCTGCCTCTGCTGAGTGTGCTGCACCTGCTGAACCGGTGCTCTGGCCTGAACCTGTGGCTGGTGATGCTGGAAAGAATGATATTGAAGCTGAGGGCGCTTAGCAGCCCCCGCGCTGCTAGTAGCCCCCGAGAAAAGATCACGCTCCCTCTTGGGCTTCAAGCCCCACTCCCGCTCTACCTTGCGAACCTCCACGTAGATCTGGGTATAAGTCTCATAGAGGGAGGGAAAGAGGATCTTGATATCCCAAGTCAGCCCCTTCCTGAAACGGCTCGCCCTGATCTCCGGGTCTCGAACCATGTACTCCGTGTATCGGCTCAGACGGCTGAACTCCGCGGCGTACTCCTCCACAGATAAACTACCCTGCTGCAGATTCTGGAACTGCCGCACCAGGTCGATCTTGTCCGTGGGGGAAAATAACTTCTCCTTGAAGAGAAGCTTGAACTCTGCCCAAGTATGGCCCTCTCCAGCTAGGGTTGGCTCGTTTCTGAACCAGGTGCGTGCAATGTCTAGCAACTGCAAACCTACCGCCTCGACCATCAGGTCATCTGCCAGGCGGGAGGCCCTCATCTGCCGCTCGATATCCTCGAGCCAATCATCTGCATAGACCACACCCTCGGTCCCGCTAAAGTTATGGGACCCGAGCTTCTTGAAGTCCTGGATATCTCCATACCTAGTACGCGTCCCCTGATGCGGAGCCCTCTGCTCCACGGCTGCAAGGGCCAACTGATGGGCATCCTCCATGCCCTGACGCATCGCGTCTGTCTGCCTCTGCTGAGCCTCGGTCTGGGCTCTCTGAGTCTCCAGCATCTGCTGGAGGAAAGTAAGCATCTGCCCCATATCTGTAGGCAGAGGAGGTGGATGTGGAAGTATGTCTGCAACTGGCGAAGGAATCCGCTGTGCAGGATGTCACCCTCATTTCCCGTATTTCCCGTATTTCGTATTTATACTCGTATCTGGATTTTGGCATGTATTTTATTTTTCTTGACTTGTGGAATTTTGGTATTTCTCGTATTTTGGGTTTTGGCTTGGCTCGGTTTTATTGGGGATTTTTCATTTTGGTTCGATTTTGTGAGTTGGATCACCTTAGCCCTATGCTACCCCTCATCCCCACCACAACTCCCCCTCTTTATATTCCCACCTACCACTCTCTCTCCTCATAACTTCCACCATTAATTTCTTTCTTCTTCTTCTTCCCCTTCCTCCACAACTCTCCTAACCCTAGGCAAGTGCATCTTGCCACTACATGAGAACCCTCTTTTCTTTGTCTATTTGATAGATTAGGACATGGTGATCAACATTAGAACTTGGGTTTTTGTGATTTGGAGCCTCCATTGTGATAGATCTATATTATTTCCATTTTTGGATTTTGTATGGTTTGAGCTCCTTAAGTTGGATTTTATGGGTTTTTGATGTTTCCATGTGGTAGAGCTTTCAGTTTCACTCCAATTGGAGCCTTGGAAATCCGGATTTGGAGTTCGGATGGCCAAGTTATAAACTTTTGAAGTTTTGGTTTCAGCCATGTGTTCTTGCTGTTTGGAGAAGACAGTGAGCAGTGTGCAGAGCTGTTTAGCTACGCACACTGAGCTACGCGCGCTCTTTAGCGCTGCGTACGCAGGCTTGAGTGCGCTTCCTGTTGGAAGCGTGTCTCCTTGAGCGTGCGTGATTTCACATACGCTGTCCCTTGAGCGTGCGTGACTTTCACACATTGCTCCCTGTAGCGTGCGTGACTTTCACGTACACTGCTTCCTTGAGCGTACGTGACTTTCACGTACACTGCTTCCTTGACCGTGCGTGACTTTCACACATTGCTCCCTGTAGCGTGCGTGACTTTCACGTACACTGCTTCCTTGAGCGTGCGTGACTTTCACGTACACTGCTTTCTTGAGCGTGCGTGACTTTCACGTATGCTGCTTCCTTGACCGTGCGTGATTTTCACGCAGTTGCTCCCTGTAGCGTGCGTGACTTTTCACCCACACTGCTCCCTGTAGCGTGCGTGACTTTTCACCCACACTGCTCCCTGTAGCGTGCGTGACTTTCACATATGCTGCCCCCCCTGAGCGTGCGTGACTTTTCACCCACGATGCCCCTTGAGCGTGCGTGACTTTTCACCTACGCTGCCCCCTTGAGCGTGCGTGACTTTCACATACGCTGCCTTCCTGCGTGCGTGTTATATTGCGTATGCATTCCCCCTGCGTGCGTGCTTTTGTGCGTACGCATTCCCTGACCCGTATTTTGATATTTTATTAGATATTTCATGCCCATTTTATATCCTTATGCCTTTTGTCATGAACTTGATTTTATTTAATATGTTTGGAATGACTATTGTACACGACCAACCTGACATGACAGTGACCCGTAGTGGTGCACTCCTGACATGACCAATCTGACATGATAGTGGCCCGTGGCGGCGCACTCCTGACTTGACTTGACCTGTAACTTGTAACTTGACCTGCCTTGACACCGTGGGTGGTTCTTTCTTGCTTGTTTGTTAATCCACTTGTCCAGTCTTGCATCATGTCTAGGATGGGACTCCTGAGTACCACGGTCAGGAGTACCTACTAAAATGGATTAAGGTTAATAACTAGAATAACACAGTAGTCATAAAGAGAAGACACAGCTACAGGCAATCCCGTTACCTGGGCGCTCTTGGGATCTGTAGCCTGCCGTCGAGTAGGACACATTTCCAGCGCACCATCGAGTGTTGCACCCTCTAAGTCTCCTAAGGGTACATTTGTCTCCTGGACGATGTACCCACCTGAATTCAACCCTAATCTTTCGTCCTGGGTAGCCTGGATGGTCTGCAGGGCTTGTGGCTGTGGAACAATCTCACTGCATCTTGTTAGTAATTAGGTCTGTGATAACCCTAGTTAGTTAAAGTAGTAAGCCGTAGTATCTGCTTGGCCGTGATTGATTGAATGAAGTATAACCAGTTTAGCCATGTCTTGATCCCGTACAAGATTGCTCCCTGTCTTGATTTCTTGCATTATTATCTTGCCGATAAATGGTGGGAAACCAAGTTCTGTTCTGACGAAGGGTAACAACCCCGGTCCTTGTTTGGTTTACGGGTTGTAACCTGGCTATCGAAATAGTCCTATGGTTATCTCGTCGTATATCACCCTGCCATGTTTTTGTAAGTTTTAATTTTAATATTAGATTTTCTGTGCTGATTGCTGGCTTTTGTTCTTATTTCGTGGCCCCCTTGTGGCATTTGCTCTTTCCGGGGTTGACCCAGCTGGTTTTGTGTGGCCAGATTTCGGAGCAGCTCCCGAGGATCTACCAAGCTTCCAGCCCGATGGTGGCGACTAAAAGGAACCTGGGCTACGAGTGGGTTTTCTATTTTGTTTCGCTCACTCTATTGTAAAGTTATTCTTTTAAGGCGTTTAGCCGACGAACACCTGTTAGCTCGATGCACTTTTACTTACTGTCTGCCTACGGGCTGTAAACATGATTAACAAATCCTAGGGTTGATCATGTATGACTTAAACTCTTGCTAGTCCCAACATTTTGTAATGACTAGCTTCATGATCAGCTGATATGTAATATTTGGGACGCCTTTTATTGTATATTGGGTGGTCAAACATCTTGTAATTATATTACTTGCTGGAGATTGAGACAATAGGCTTGACCTTAAGAGACTGTTGGCTTGTAGTAAACCCTTATATCTAGACAGCCGTGACCGTATAGTTGAGATGTATTCTATCTCAATATACGTAGCTGGCTATGTCTGCCCCCGCTCTCCAGTATTCTGGTTCTGGGGCGTGACACAGGAGGAGAAAGAGCGTTCGTATCAACAACTGGTACTGCGACCGAAAAAGTCGTAGCAACCCTGGGGTCAGCCCTCGTAACTGGCGGAGGAGCGCCCCCAAGAGCTGCTGCCGACACCCCGACTGCAGCAGGAGTGTCCGGATCAGGTCCGCGAGTCATAGCAGACCTCTCCGCGTCCGCGGACTCAGGATGCTGGGACCTGGTCTGCACCATCCTGAAGACAGATTGAAAGAAGATATCAATATGGCACAAGAAGGATTATATCAAAGGAGGACAGCTAGAAAACAGTAAATCAATATCAAAGACGGTAAGCAAGATAAGCAAGAAAAGATCCTACTGTGATTGAGTACTCTTAGCCTGCTACCTCCTATATGTAACACAGGCTCGTAGTCAATACTCTAAGACGAGCGCCACTACGACATCGCACTAATTGCGACTTCAGGACCTGCGTGGGCCACCACTAAAAACGTGTCACGACCCGCACCCGCTATAAGGGTACGTGTACGTGACAACGCCCAGCCCTCACCGTAAAAACGGCGTGGAACGCTGTAGGTTTTCTACTCTAACGACAGTTAATATATATAAAAAACCTGTCGAGAATATGGTCAACTCCGAACGGAGGACAAGCAATGAATATATATGAGTGCTCAATCACAACTCTAAGATGATAAAGTAAAGACTGAAAGATAAAGAAAACAAGACGATCAAATATAACCTGTCAAGTCCAACACAAGAATATACAAGTCCAAGTCCAAGTCTCTAATACAAGCCAAAATAATAACAGTCTCAAAAGTAACTGGAGACAAGGTCCAGTACAAATAACTCTAACTAAGCAATAGGTAAAGTCTCGTCAGGCGGAGCTAAGCCCTGCTGGACCAAGGTCTCCAAGTCTAAGCCCACTACGTCATCTGGACCGTAGTAGGTACTGTAATCCCCCTCATCAGCATCTGTAATATTTGTCAACATATCCAGTCAGGATGGAACGAGTACAATCTACTAACAACAGTTCACAAGATATGACAAAAGCTATAAGACTGTAAATAGAGAGTATATACAAGAAAATCATGGAATGTACATGTGAGTATCATGGCATGGTAAGCTGTAATTCTAGAGCTAGAACAAGGCAAGTAAACTGATCATGGCATGTACAAGAATCAAGAATCATATATCTAGGTGTGTGAGTACTAGCTTCGATATGTGGCCGGCTTGGGTCTGAACAAGGTCTAAAGATCCGCCAATCCTACATGGAGTGTAGGATTGGTATCATTCAAGGTCTACAAGAATAAACAAGGCGGATAATGACCATATATCTAGACTAGTGCTCCCCGTCCCCGACTGGTAGAGTGGATCCAAACAAGACACGTTACGATGTGGGATTCTATGAGAAGGGAGCAAGTCTCCTCGAGAATCGGTGTCCATATACTGCACAAGAACTACAAGGGGGCTTGCACAAGACATACCAAGATAACAAGGAATAACACCTCATGTCGGGATCCATGAATACCAACCCGTATGACCAATGTGTCGAGAATAAGCATATCTACACTAATTACATGAATTATAACAATCATCGTAAATTAGAAAAGTGTCAGAGAATGTACTCGCCTGTAATATGATGAAATATGTCAACGGTATCCAATGCAGCATCTCGAGGACCTATATAGAACAAGACGTATCAATACTATATTTTAGGAAGTAAAGTCAATTCAAATTAAACCCTATTAAGTCATTCTAGGTCAAGACAAGTCTAGTTAGGTCAACCTTGGTCATAGGAGAACATTGGAAGTCAACCCGTATCAAACTAGGTCAAAAGTTGACTTACAGTTGACTTTTGGTCAACGGGTCAACTCCGGTCAACTCTAGGTCAATCCTAGGTCAATGGTGACTAACAGTTGACTTTTGGTCAATTGTCCAAGTTTAATGGAATTTGGGACTAAATTGGGTAAAGTGTTGACCCATAGTTGACTTTTGGTCTAAAAAGTCAACCGTAGTCAACCAAGGTCAAGACTAGGTCCAGACGACTATTTCTAATCATTACCAACCCTTACAACCCATATCCAAGTCTATCTTGGACTCCTAAACCCGTATCTTGGCCGTAGGCCAATATCTTAATTTACCCTTTACAAAGGTAAATTTTTAGCCTAGGTGAATACCAAGTTAGCCTACCTACGCTTGGTATTTCGACCCGTGCTTCCTAGGGTAGTAGGATACTAGCCTATACATTCGTTACCTACCAAGATACCTAGGTAGAGTGGACGTCTAGTCTATCTTACGGCCTATTGCCGATATCTTGAATATCTCAAGATACGCAATGGTACGCCGCGATACCGTCGTCCTACAACCCCGATTTCAACTCGGGAGCTTACCCGCAAAGTCTAATTTATATAATCTAGGTCTCCCCCAAGTTTCATCTCATTCCGACACTCGGGGCTCAATTTCACCCTCTAACTCGATCTCCCCTAAATTGATTTCCTACACTTCTACTTCTCATTCTCCTTCTAAATCCTATTCTTCTAATTCTCCTTCCTTCTCCTAATTCCAATTCTTCTTCTTAATCTTCTTCTTCTAATTCCCTCTTCTTCTAATTTCCTTCTCATTCTTCCCTTCCTAATTTTCCTATTCTTTTTATCCTTCTCCTCTCCTTCTTCTTATTATCCTTCTTCCTATTTCTATTTCTTCTAACTTCTTCTAATCCTTCTTCTTCTCATTCTCTCTTGGGGGGGGGGGGGGGGGGGGGGGTTGGGGTTTAAAGGGGCTAAAAAGGGGGGTTTCCTTGTGCCACTGCTGCAGCTGGATGCTACTGCTGTTGCTGCGATCTGCTGCTACTGTTGTTGCTCCTAGCTGCTACTGCTGCAGCTGCTCCTAGCTGCTACTGCAGTTGCTTATTCTTCTTCTTCTACTTCTACTTCTTATTCTTCTTCTACTTCCTCTCTCTCTCTCTCTCTCTATATATATATATATATATATATATATATATATATATATATATATATATATATATATATATATATATATATATATATATAATCCTCTAACCATCTATCTATATATATATATATATCTATATATATACACACAACACACTCATATATATATATATATATATATATATATATATATATATATATATATATATATATATATATATATATATATATATAACTACATACATACACACACACATATCTATATATAAATACATACACACACACATAAATATATATATAGACACACACTCTCTCACACAAACACTCTCACACACACACAGACACACTCTCACAAAAACACCACCACCACTCTCTCACACAAACACCACTCTTACACAAACACCACCACCACTCTCTCACACAAACACCACACTCTCACACAAACAATACATATATATAAATACACACACACACACACACACACACACACACACACACACACACACACACACACATATATATATATATATATATATATATATATATATATATATATATATATATATATATATATATATATATATATTTCATTTTAATTAAGAAAACCCCAATTTTTCTAACCTAGATTTCTAGGGAAACCTATGAAATCTATGGACAAAATGTGGAGAATCATCTCCTCTACATTTATTGTGAAAGCAATAAGTGCTAAAGAGAAATTAATGGGGAAGTAATGAGCTTACCTAATGGCTTTGCTTGAGGAAGAAGAAGAAGCTTTGAAAAGTAAATGAAATGAGGAGAGAGAGAGAGAGAGAGAGAGGTTGCTTTGTGATGAAGCAAAGGGGAGGGGGTGCTCTACTTGGCCGGCCATTGGAGGGGGGGGGGGGGGGGGGGTTATTGGGTTTGGGTGGTGATCCAATAAGCCCCCCAACCCAATAGGCTTGGTTTGGTTTGAATTGAATTCGGTTTGGTTCGGTTTGTTTCGGTTTAACTCTAATTAACCAATTAAGCCTCTAAAATGACTAATTAAGCCATGGAAGTAGGATTTATGATTTTTAGCCTAGTTAGGATGGCATGTGGGCCAAGCCCAGCTAGTATGTGGGTCCTACTAGGGTCCAGACTACTCGGGTCTCCAACTTAAATTCAAATTGGGTAAAATTCAAACTAAATCAAACAAATCCCTAAAAATCATATAAAATCAAATAAAATTTCTAAAAATTATAAAACTTAAAAAATGACGAAAATATCCCTAATTCGAAAACTGGGGGTGACAGAGGATGATGCAAATTCGAGATCAACACTTCACTTTTCTCCAACACATGATGGAGAGTGGCAAACTCAAATCTGCTGAATCTGACAATGTGTCCTTCCTAAAACCCAAATTTTTGTTCGGTGACCGTCTGACCTCAACTGAAGTGAAGGGGTCAAAGAGGACTGGTTCTTCAAAGCGATGGATGTGAATATGTACACTCGACAAGTAGAGCGTCAACTGCCCTTGACGGCCTTCCGCAGTCATGCTTCAAAGAGGAGAATGAAATAGGAGCTTACTCCATCTCAGGGAGGGGCAGTGGCAAGAACCATTCGGATCGACACGATCTCTAATCAGAGGGATACCTTAGCCGCTTCACGGGACTGAACCTCTTATCATTGGCAAACTCTGTGCCCTGGGAGCATATATAGTGATGTTCCCCCTGACACCTTTGCCTTTAGTGCCTTGACTTTTGTCAACCGCATGCTGGCGACCAAGATTTCGTACCCAAAAGGAAAGTTTTGGGTCGAGGGTTGGTGCTATTATGTGCAGAAGTTGGATGAGTTGACACTCTGAATTTTGTCGAAGTTCAAGAACGAACTCAAGGACACTGGTTTGACTGCTGCTCTCCGTGCCACTCAGGCGGGCATAGACCGACGCACGTTCCTTGCTCTCATGGAGCTGTTCAATTCCCACACCGGCACTTTTTATATGCCCGAAGGGGAGTTAGAATTCTTCATGAGATGTACGAGGCCTCAAAGCTTTCTTGGGGATCTGAACCCTATGAGGAGTATTTCCCGATGAATGAGGAACTCCTGGCTTTGGAAGAGAATGATCCTGAGATGATGGCGGTCTTCAAGGAGGTGGTGAGTCATCATTACTTGAACCAACGGAGGGACAGAGGTAAGGCGCAACCTCATGTGACTGCTTGGAAAGACTACATCTTCAATCAAGACATAAGGATCCATCGAAGGTTTGGTTTGTTACCCCGCAGGAGTTTAGTCATGCGGAGGTACTTGCTGAGATGACCAGTCTTAGTGAGTGGAATCCTCGTGAAAACGAGAACAACGAGCCGTCCGACCACATCTATAGCTATTTCTGGCATTATGTCCACATAATGACTCCAAAGGCAGTACTGACGGCCTATCTAATGATATGGCTTCGAGACTACGTGTTTTTCGATAGATCCGGTTCTATAGAGAGGGTAACCAGAAATGTCATCTTGCCTGCAGTGAAGCTGGTCTTCGGTCGCCCTTTGGCTTGGCTTCCCGTGATGGTATGCAACCTGATGTAGGGTTTGAGGGAGTTTACAGATAATGTGGTTCACCAAAGGGGAAGAAAGGATAACTTCTCTCGTACGGAGCTGCCTTTTCATTATCTGATGGGATGGTTAATCTTGCACCATCCCAATGTGATAAACCCCGACACAAAAGAGGAGCATGTTGCTGGCGACGCCTTTATCCGTCGCTGCTACAGAAGGAAGTGGCTGCATACGGACGTCCCTGTTCGTAGGAAAGTTCTGTCCCACCTCCAGGGGTGGGAGATCACCAAAATTGGCCCAGTTTTCCTAGGTTTTGAAAAGAGGAGAATGAAATAGGAGCTTTGTGAAACCCGAAAATTTGGAATTATTAATGGTTGGATTTTATTTGTCTGTAGCGTAATCTTAGTCTTAGTTTTATTATTATTATTATTATAGTCGGATCAGGAAAACGTTATTTTAAAAATTAATTACTGGATTTTTGATTGTGCCCTGTCCCGATTCCGTGTCCGGGGTCCGACCCCGAGCTGAACCCGAATCCCGTCTTCCGATCCTTCCTCTGAACATTTTTTTATTACATGGAACTTATATACCAATATATTATATATATATATATTAGTTGGAGTAAAAAGAAAAAAGAAGAAATAAAACAAAAACCTATTCCTAATCTCCACGACCTGGCCTCCCCACGACCAGGTCGCCTCCAAAAAACTCTCCTCTCCCTTCACTCCTTTTTCTTCTCCTTTATAATCCACAAAACCACTAGCACTACTCTCACACCCCACTTCTCCTTATTCCTCACTACCACCCAGAACTCCCCCTCTCACTCCATTTCCTTTCCTCCAAAATTCTACTCGGCCCGCGCCCGTCTCCGACCGGAGCGCCGCCCGGCCAGAGCCATTTTCCGACGACCCCCGTGCCCGCCTCCGACCCGAGCGCCGCCCGCGCGTCGTCCCCTGTGGCCGCCCGCCGGCCAGCGCTTTCCCGGCGGTCCCGAACCAGCCGCGCGCTCGTCTCCTGAGGCCGCAGCGCCTTCTGCCGGCCAGATCCGCCCCCGGCGACCCCCGAGTCCCCCGTGCCGCCGGCCAGCACCTTCCCGGCGACCCCCTCGAGCCTTGTTGGCTCCGCCCAGCGCTGCCCCGAGTTCTGCAGCGCTCCGCCCGCACCGAAACCGTGCGCCGCCCCTGTTTCTGATCCTCGGGCTCCAATCCGCGCATTCCAGTGCTGCCCCGTGGCCACTGCCCCTGTGGCCGGGCTGTTCCGAGCCGATTTCCGCTGTCCGCGTGTTCCTGGACTGTTCTAAGTCGACACAGATTATTTCTTTTTCTATTTCTTACATCTAAGAGCTCTAGCCGAGCACCTGAGTTATAATCCCGTGTCCTTGTGTCCCTCCCGTAACTTAGTCAATGATGTCACGGTCCCGACCCCGTTACGGGGATCGGCTTTAGTTAATTGCGTTAGGGGATACGCGTTATTTTGTATCGGACCGTTGTTTATAGTTTGTGGCTTATATTTCTCCCATTGGGTTTGGATATTCAATTTTGGGATGCTGTGGTTATGTGTTGGATGGAATTTGCAAGGTTTGAGCTATATGTATGTCCATACCAGATTTTTTTTGTACCGCCTATGTGGCTTGGTCGTCCTAGTTACAGAGGAGGTGTTGCCCAATTTTTCTTAAGATGTTTTTAAAATATTATTTTAGTAAGCAAAACCTATTTCCCAAAACCCCGGCCTTTTGGTTTATAAAAATTGTTCTATTGGTTTTGATTTGGTTTTAAGTGTTGGTTGGTTAGTTTTCTGTATCCCCGTCAGGCGACGACCGTATAGGTCGGATGAGCCTCGGCGACACGCAAACGTTACAGGAAATTCCTGTACGTTGAGGCGTTAGCCAGCAACGTGAGATTGCATAACCAAGTCTGAGACGCCCATTTTCTGTAAATTATATTTAATTTATATAATGTTTTATTTTTAGAACTAGTTACTGGCCTCTAGTATTTTGGGTGCAGGGCTTCAGCCTCCTAACTGGACCGCTTCACGGCATTCAGAGCTCGTCTCAGTTTTTTATATTAAATTAATTAAATTGTTGTAAGGGCATAAGCCCTGTTTTTCTTTATTTTTCTGTGGCCCTGTATTGTGTAGCTTAGATTTTCTATTTCTTTTCTGGGTTGGTTATTTGCGTAGCTAGACGTATAAATTATAATTGGGTATTAATTATTTTATACAAAATTAATAAGATTTTCTTATATTAAGTTAATGAAATAAGATTTCTAATAATTTAAACAACTTCATGTTTTCTCACTTAAAAGACCATTTAGTTTTATATATAATATTAAAAATACAAAATCTTGCCAATTAAAGTGTAATTGCTATTTTTTCCACTAAATCAATAATCGGTTATTTCGTAAATTGATAAACCAATATAGCATACGACGTAGACGGATTTCGTTAGATTAATTAAATAACTTAAAATCTGACTAGGGTCTGTTTCTAGAAATTGCAACTAGCACACCTACATTTGGCTCATCTATATATGATTCTAAGTCAGGATTCTAAACTGTAGGATTTCGAGGACGAACTTGACTTCCTTCACGGCACTGTCATCCCAATCCAGTCATACAAACAAAGACAAGTTACGGTTATATTTTCTTGCATTTTATTTAGTAATTGTCATGATTGCATGCTTAAACTACATTGCTACACGAAACTCTCTCCTTAAGTTCAATTATTGATTATGGGGATATTGGGGGAGTAGTGTAGCGTTTATGACCAAACCCTCATATTGCATTATTGCGCGAGCTTACCCCTCTTACACACGGGGATAGGCCGTATCGCATCGCTAGGATGCTATTGTACAACCCAAGCCGGTCATAGACGTTACCTATTCAAATCACATTGTTTCAAATATTGAATTGCTGAAAATTGCTGGAAAATATTGTTCAAAGTATTTCAACTGTTTAAAATTGCATCTTTCCATTATTACTTAGAATGTCGGATTATGTGATCGTACTTGCTCCTTTCCTGACTGGATCCCCCTATAGGTGATGTTGATGATGCTGAGCTATTGTTCAATAGCTACTATGACCCGGTATTGTATCCTGTGGTGTTGCCAGAATCCCCTTTGGAGGACGCAGAACCAGAGGCTGATGAGCCGACCGTCTAGCTAGTTGCTTTCCAGTTATCTAGTTTTATTGTTTTGGAGTTTTGTTGATTTGAATTCAGTACTTTATTTCAGTACTCTCATTTCCAATTGTACCTTTCAATTGTTGAATAAAAAAGTTTTAAAATTTTCGTATATTCAAGTTGTGACAAATGTATAAATGTTGTTCTGAACACCTGCATATAGAACAGCTTACTGCCGCCGTCTCACAACGGTGCAGGCTGGGCATGATCCGGTTCGACCCAATAATTTGGGATCGGATCGTGACAAGCTTCAATTTTATTTATACTAACAATTAGCCTAAGCTTTTCAGACAGTGTTGAAGTTTGTTCGTGGGTTTCAGATAAAAATACGACGGTGTAAGAAGTTGGCATGTCCTTCAGAGTAAAGCACGCGGTGTAACCTCTATTTCAAATAGTGGATTTCACATCGATCAAGAGTACTCGAGACTGGACTAGTCCTCTCAGAGAGAAACCAGTATAAAATTTCGGTGTATGCGTATTGCTTTCTTCTTCCTATTTACTTACTGCTTTATAATAATGCATTGACTATCTGTCGTTACTAGCCTTTATTGTATTAATTTTTTAATTGGGGACACTACTTCAGCTACACTCTATTCACCCCTTCTAGAGGTGCCATCGATCCCACAATTTGGGCCCTCTGCCCTCAACTCCCACCATTTTTATAAACGAAAGAAATAATATGCAACCGTGGCTCGATCCACTGATCTTCCGCCATCCAGTAAGGGTCTTATGTCTCTTTCCTTTTCGGTAACCATAAGGGTAGGTATATATATATATATATATATATATATATATATATATATATATATATATATAGCTGTGTGTTCCGGAAGGGAAATCGTTGTAATAATCGGTCCTGGACCGGCCTAAATTGGGTCATCTACTGGCTGGTCCGGGCCGAGTTGAACGGGACGATCTGGCAAATCTGATTCAACCCAAATTTTCGACCGGACCGAACTTTCGGGCCGCCTTACATAACCCAGCCCGTATCCGGGGTTAATATGTGTCGGCCCTGGTCGATTCGTTGATCGGACCTGGGCTGACCAAGCCCATATTTGACCTAACCGGGCCCAAGCTGGATTCCGGACTGCCCGCTCATTTTTTTTTTGACACCTTGATCTCCTTGTGACAACAGGAATCCATGTTGCTTCTCCACTTTTGAGTTTTGACATTTGTTATTTTCTTTTCTTTTTTTCCCTTTTTTCCGCCTATCATAACTCATAGGAGTGAGCATTATTCCTATTTTGAACCGAAAATCCAACTGAATAAGAGAATCAGTTTAATTTTTTTTTTTAAATTTTTCGTTTTCGATTTTGAAAAACTAAATTCCTTATTTGCTTTCGATTTTAGGTTTTGGTCCAAACCGAAAATCGAATTAAATTATACAATTACCCTTAGTTTTATGCATATTTTATGCTTAATAGTGTGTATATTTTGAAAAAAAAAATTAATAACTAGCCCAACTATTTGTCCAACTTTGAAATATAACAAACATATGTATACAAATTATATTATTTTAATATTATTGAACCGCAATCTCGACTTTGTGTCCAACACATTAAGCAATAAAAATAGCGCAACCGAAACAAACCAAATTGGTTGTCGGTTCGGTACGATTTCGGTAATAGCTAATTTTAGTTCGGGTTTCGGTTTTAAATTTTTAGGAGTTTGATTTTATTCAGTTTTGATATTTCAATTCGATTGAAATCAAATAAACTGTACATGCATCCTTAATGCACCGACCAACATGGTATGAAAATGAGTCCATTTTTGTTCACCCACTAAAACTTGGTGATGTACACCATCTCATTGAAAGGTTGTCACGTGTCAACATAAAACCACTTTTTTCAATATTATGAGGTGAGAGAAATTAAATTAGAAACAAAGACAGTTTTAGGTTGACGTGCAGTAATTCTTTAGTAGAATGGTGAACATTGCCAATGTTTTGGGTTGTGAAAAAAATAATAATCAGGTAGTAACGGAAAGTTGAAAAAATTCGAGCACCCGTGGCCTAATGGATAAGGCGTACAAAAAATAATAGTTCGTGTACAATGATTAAGAAAGTGACTCAGTTATTTTAATTAAATACTGCATTAGAAATCAAAAGACATCATCGAGCACCCGTGGCCTAATGGATAAGGCGTCTGACTTCTAATCAGGCGATTGTGGGTTCGAGTCCCACCGGGTGTGCAAATCAATTTTTTTTTAAAAACAATTAAATAATTTTATTTTTATTCAAAAAAAAAAAATCAAAAATCGCCGTTGCCGGGGATCGATCCCGGGTCACCCGCGTGACAGGCGGGAATACTCACCACTATACTACAACGACCTTTCGATTATTTAGTAGTTAAGCGATTATTTGATACGTTTGACTATGACAACCTACCGAGAGAAGTAGAACACTTGCTCACTTTATTGGTTACTTTCTACAAGAAAGAAGCACTAAGGAGAATTTGCTTGGCCATGAAGATTCACATTCCTGGGAAAATTTGTGGTTCTCCAAGGGAATTCGTAAGCCTATTCCACTCCACTAATCAAAAGTTACGAATCAAGAATCACAAGAATTCTACCAACATTTTATTTATGGTTCCAAGGGAATTCATAAGCCTATTCCACTCCACTACTAGTACTACAACTGGTGAGTTCCCGAGCTGGTTGGCCATGAAGATTCACATTCCTGGGAAAATTTGCCATGTCTTCGAACAATTGAATTGAGAATTGGAGAATTTGGGGAAAGAGGGTTAGGTTTTATTCAATTTGTGAGGAAGAAGAGGGAAGAGTGGAGAATTACAAGCAAGTAAAATGCAGAAGGAAAACTGAAATTACAACAGCAATCTTCATAGTTCTCTACTGAGCTTCACTCTTATTTATACTAACAATTAGCCTAAGCTGACCTGGAAGGGGGAGTGGCAGGAACCATTCGGATCGACACGATCTCTAATCAGAGGGATACCTTAGTCGCTTCACGGGCCGGAACCTCTTATCATTGGCGAACTCTGCGCCCTGGGAGCATATATAGTGATGTTCCCTCTGACACTTTCGCCTTTACTGCATTGACTTTTGTCAACCGCATGCTGACGACCAAGATTTCGTACCCAAAAGGAAAGTTTCGGTTCGAGGGTTGGTGCCATTATGTGCAGAAGTGGGATGAGTTGACACTCTGAATTTTGTCGAAGTTCAAGAACGAACTCAAGGACACTGGTTTGACTGCTGGTCTCCATGCCACTCAGGCGGACATAGACCGGCGCATGTTCCTTGCTCTCATGGAGCTGTTCAATTCCCACACCGGCACCTTTTATATACCCGAAGGGGAGTTAGGATTCTTCATGAGATGTACGAGGCCTCAAAGCTTTCTTGGGGATCTGAACCCTATGAGGAGTATTTTCCGATGAATGAGGAACTCCTGGCTTTGGAAGAGAATGATCCTGAGATGATGGCGGTCTTCAAGGAGGTGGTGAGTCATCATTACTTGAACCAACGGAGGGACAGAGGTAAGGCGCAACCTCATGTGACTGCTTGGAAAGACTACATCTTCAATCAAGACATAAGGGATCCATCGAAGGTTTGGTTTGTTACCCCGCAGGGGTTTAGTCATGCGGAGGTACTTGCTGAGATGACCAGGCTTAGTGAGCGGAATCCTCGTGAAAACGAGAACAACAAGCCGTCCGACAACATCTATAGCTATTTCTGGCACTATGTCCACAGAATAAATCCAAAGGCAGTACTGACGGCCTATATGATGATATGGCTTCGAGACTACGTGTTTTCCGATAGATCCAGTTCTGTAGAGAGGGTAACCAGAAATCTCATCTTGCCTGCAGTGAAGATGGTCTTCGGTCGTCCTTTGTCTTGGCTTCCCATGATGGTATGCAACTTGATGCGGGGTTTGAGGGAGTTTGCAGATAATGTGGTTCACCAAAGGGGAAGAAAGGATAACTTCCCTCGTGTGGAGCTGCCTTTTCATTATCTGATGGGATGGTTAATCTTGCACCATCCCAATGTGATAAGCCCCAACACAAAAGAGGAGCATGTTGCTGGCGACGCCTTTATCCGTCGCTGCTACAGAAGGAAGTGGCTACATACGGACGTTCCTGTTCGTAGGAAAGTTCTGTCCCGTCTGCAGGGGTGGGAGATCACCAAAGTTGGCCCATTTTTCCTAGGTTTTGAAGCAGATGAAAAACTGGAAGATTCTGGCGAGGATGCCATTACTCTGCCGGTGTAGGGATTCCACTAGTTACAAAGCATCCGGCCTTAATACTTAGTGTACCGGAATAGGAATCATTGTTTCTTAGAGCCGTACCCGCCGAGCCATTTTGCCTACCAATTTGACTTCACTTAGTTGATGTTGAGAAACCCAAGTAATTGCTTAGGATTTGGTGGAAGTTTGTTGGATGGAGCCCGGGGTTGGCAGTATTACAATGCCGGGTGCACCGAAGTGCGGTTCACGATGCCGGTTCCCAATCCCCATCCGTATATCTTATTTTTCGCTATCAAGCTCTATTGTGTGATGAATACTCTCTCCTGGGTATGACAGGGAGACCAGTTTCATTATTGGTACACAACTTGAGGCGTCGAAGAATATGCTGGCGAAGGCTCAGGCGTATCGTCCGCCCGACGTTGCAGCTTTTAAGGCTTCCCCCACAACACAGACAAGGGGCTCTTAGGAGGAACCTGCGGCTGGCCAGCTGAAGAGGTGTGCTTCGACAGAGGCTTATTCTTCTGCGCCCAAGAAGCCCAGGAAGGTGTTGGCGACTAAGTCGGAAACCACAGTACTGTCTTCAGTAGTACTAGCAGAGCCTGTTCCCGCGGCGGTAAGTAGATTAACACCAGTACGACTTGATCTTTCTTCTTATGCTTATGTGTCTCTTCTTTGCAGGAGGTGTTGAAGAAGAAGCCCTGGTCTTCGAGGCCAGGTTCGGGTAGACCGAAGGAGGTTGCGAGCTCGTCTGATGAGCGTATCCCTTCGATTGTGCCATCTCCCGTGGAGGAGATTTTGGATGATGCTGTTCCAGTAGAAGGTTCGGACACTTTGGATCATGCTGGAGATGAGGCCGCTAATGTAGTGGCGTCTGAGAACGATGAGCCCTCTCGGTCAACTATTCGGGGGGATGAAGCAGAGTCTTCATAAGTGGTGAACAAACTACCGTGGGAGCCCCAAAGACTATTGTACGGGCCCCGAAGAAAGTTATCATGCAGGACCCTCCGGGTGAAGAGGTTGAATGGGCCTCGTCTTCTCCGGATGACGTCCACCAAAAAGATGTTGATAATGTTGAAGAAGACTCCGTGAGGGACGGAGAAGAGCAGACTGAGGAGTTGGCGGCTGAGTACTCTCCTAGTCATGATATAGAGGATTCGACTTTGCGGGAAACTTCGTTGCCGAGTCCTACTCCTGTCCCAGTGATAGGAACATAGGTGGGAGGAATGACTCGTTCGCCGAGCCCTACTCCCGCTCTGGAAACAAGTGCTGACAAGGGAGAAGCGACTCACTTGCCGAGTCCTACTCCTGTTTTAGTTGAAGATATAGGAGCATCCATTCTGCCTCCTGGTACCAACCTTGTCCCTTTGTCAAGGGTAGAAGGATCTGCCCCAGCTACAGATGTTGCTTCAGGGTCTGTTACGACGGACCTGGATGTTGGTGGACCCTCCGGGTAGGTTCAGACAAGGGCAAGGGCCATATGGTGGAGGACTTCCCTCCCATTCTTTCTATTTGGGTCTCTCAAGAGATTCGGCTCTGACAATTGGTAGTCCTGTCGACATCGCCGATGGGATAGAAGCCGTGAATATTGAGGCTCCGGTTTCGAACCTTGAAGGTATTGCGACCGAGGATATGAACCAGGTAGTGGCTACATCGTCAAGTCAAGGTGTGAGGGCCTCTGCAGGCTTAAATGCTATTTTGACTCATGTGGTGGCTCCGACGACTCTTGCTATAACGTCTCAAGTGTTGGCTGATGCGGATGAATATGTAAAGTTCATCGTTGAGGCTATATATAAGATGTTGAGGAGAGGGGTATCGACCATACTGGATGAAGGCGGGAACTTCGTGACTGTGAAGGCAATGGCGATCCCATATATCAGGTTGATCCGATCTTACCAGGGCCACGACCATATAGCTAAGATCTTGGAAGCTTTCGTTGCTGAGCTCGATCATCACCTTACTGAGCTCCAGAACATCAGGCAAAATAATTTTTCCGCTTTGATAGAGGAGGAGCAAAACAAGCTAGTGATTGAAATTGAGTCAGCCTATTCTGACACCATGGCTATCTGGGAACAAGAGCTGGCCAATGCTGAGGCCAAGGAGCAGAGGTTGTCTTCGTCTATGGAAGAGAAGGGCAATCTGCGGGAATCTCTAAGCGTCAGCATAGCGAAAGTTGACGCCAAGATTCATCTTCTTCAAGGGCAGCGGGCTCAACTCCTAGCTGACTTTGAACGAGAACAGGCTGAACATATCTAGCTTAAAGAAGAAACGGTGAATTTTACTCACCATGTGGCCTTCTTGCTCTGTCAGAAGAAAGAACTGGATGCCAAATATGAAGGTGATCGCCTCTGAGGCCAGACAAATGATGCGTTGTGAAGCTGAGCATCGCATTTTGGCGACAGTGGAGACCAGGGCTGAAGCTTTGAGGCGTTGTATTGACGAGCTGTCCGCTGACCCGTAGTTCCTTCGTCTTTTTGTTACTTTTTTGTTCAAGAAGCATCTGTCTTTTTTCTTTTCTTTTGCAAATGTAGTCCTTTTACTTCTTTGTTTAGATGAAAAAATAAAGAAGTTTTGTTTTGTTCATTTATGTGATGAACCTTGTGATTTGTGGTGGATCTATTATCTTTTGTATACCTTGGTTTCTAGGTACAGATAATAAGTTGAGAGGGGGAACCGACATATTTACTCAGAGGTAATATAGACGTGGTAAATGTGGGGCTAATAGAGGAGTTTTCTTACTCAGAGGTGATATGGATGTGGTAGGAATGAACTCGGTGGGGACACATAGAATAACTCAAAGGTGATATGGACGTGGATGTTTTATGATTGAATTAAAACAACGCATGGATTATTTAGATGAAATGTTTACTCAGAGGTAATGGGGACGTGGTAAACATAGTACTTAGCGTGACCTTACGAGGTGTAAGATTCAGCTATGCAGGGTGCAGAAAAATAACTCATAGGTGATATGGACATGGTTGTTCTTCTACCGGGGAGACAATGCAATAGAACAACTGGGCTCCAGAAGCATATGATTGCCAAAGGATGGGAGTGAACTCGGTTATCAATTTCGTAAATTCTCTTGCTGAGGAGAAGGAAGTATATTTTGAAGGGTTTCAAGAGTAGTACTTCTTTAGGAACTTGTCGTTGATGGACATAATAAACAAGTCCCTGTTGGGTTGAGCGAGGCAGTAAACACCGTTAGAGTACACTGTCTCTATGATGAAGGGTCATTTCTATTTAGGTTCGAATTTTTCTGGTGTCTTGTGAGTCATTACCATTGGCCTTCCGACCGTCAGAACCAGGTCACCTATTTGGAAGGTCCTCTGTTTGACTTTATTGTTAAAAGCTTACGAAATACGGGCTTGATAGAGTTTGATGCGCTATTGAGCCAAGAGGCATTTTTCGTCCAGCACCTCTAACTCTTACTGACGGCGACGTTGATTGTCCTCCTCCGTCAGCTGGTTCATGATTGCCACTCGGAGTAAGGGGATCTGGATTTCCAGAGGCAATACTGCTTCGCTCCCGTAGACTAAGGAGAATAGTGTGTTGCCCGTCGGGGTCCGTACCGTTGTACGGTAGGCCCAAAGGCATTTGCCCAACTTCTCGTCCCAGTCACGTTTGTTAGATGACACGACCTTTTTGAGTAGTTTGACGATGGTTTTGTTGAAAGCCTCAGTCAATCCATTTGCTGCCAGATTGTAGGCGGTTGATGCTACGTTCTGAATGCGATTCTTGTCACAGAATCTGCTGAACACATGGCTGATAAGTTGTGAACTATTATCGTGGATGGACCTCCGGGGTACCCTGAAATGGTAGATGACGTGATGTTTGATAAAGCTGATCACTTTTGAGCTTTTCACCTTCGTTAGTGGTACTGCTTCTGTCCATTTAGAGAAGCAGTCGGTGATCGCCAGGATGAAGCAGTATCCTCTAGATGATGGTAGGGTAATTGGTCCCACTATGTCCATACTCCAGGCTTCGAATGGCCATGAGACGACCGTAAGGTGTAGAGGTTCGGACGGTCCGTAGATGAAGTCGGCGTGAAGCTGACAAGCACGAAACTTCTTTGCATACTCAACAGCATCGGCCATCATAGTGGGCCAGCAATAGCCCATACGTCGGAGTCGATCTTGTAGCTTAGGACCGGGTTGGTGAGCTTCGCATGTTTCATCATGAGTTCTCGAAGAGCTTCGACTGCTTCCTCATTTGATAGACATTAGAGGAGAAGCCCGTCGTAGGAGCGTCGGTACAATATTTTAGTGGCTGTATCGTAGTAGTACCGGAGGGAGCACCTTTTGACGGTGACAGCTTCTTTCGGGTCATCAGGAAGGATTTCGTAGATGGCGAAGTCGATGAACGGGAACCTCCAGTCTCTGACATTGACGCTGGCGTCTGCAGGCATGGCATGATTTGTCCACATGCACAAATTGCTTCTGGGGCAAGCCAAATCCCAGCCCACCACTGTAATGAAGTGTCGAGTCCCGACGGGTGTCGCTAGCGAGGCTGCGAGGCCAGCTAGGGCATCAGCCTCCAAGTTTTGTAGCCGAGGCACATGTTCTATAAAAAACTCAGCGAAGGTTGAGATGATGTCCAACGCTGCTTTGTGATAGGGAATCAGATCCTTATGACAGACTTCATATTGTCCTCAAACCTGATTGACGACGAGCTTAGAGCTGCCATAAGACTCGAGGTATTCCATCCCCTGCTGTTTTGCTGTCTGGAGTCCTATGATGAGGGCATTGTACTCTGCAATATTGTTGGAGCATGGTTTTGAAAGGGAATAGGCACGCTGGATGACCAACTTGTCGGGAGAGATCAAGACTACCCCCACTCCTGCGATGATCTGGCCTTTGGGGCCTGTTCTTGAAGCACCGTCGAAGAACATTTGCCAGATGGGGGTTTCTTCGGTAATGTTTGATTGTCGTACTTCATGTGGAATGTCTTCATAGAGTTTGAACGATTCCGAAATTGGATGTGCAGCTAGGAAGTCAGCCAGTGCTTGGCCCTTGACAGCTTTTTGTGGGACAAATACCATGTCATATGACATCAACAGTATTGCCCATCTGGCTAGTCGAGAGTTTAGCGCTCCTGGTTTTGTCATGAGGACTCTGAGTGGATTGACTCGGAAGATGACGTAAATTGTCTGCCCCGAGACATAATGGCGAGTCTTCTGGATTATAAATACTAGTGCTAGACACTCCTTTTCGATGAGATTGTGCCGGTGTTCAGCTCGATCATTGTCGTGCTCAGGTAGTAGATAGCTTGCTCGTGGCCTGCATCATTGTTCTGAGCCAACGAAGCGCCAAGGGAATGATCCATGGCGCGGACATAGAGCAGAAAGGGTCTGCCTGTGACGGGTGCTACTTGGACTGGGGGGCTCGTCAGATAAGCTTTGATGTCATCGAATTACTTCTAACATTCCTCTGTCCAGACAAAGGAGACTCCCTTCTTCATGAGTTTGGTGAAGGACTGGCATTTTTTGGAAAGGTTCGCGATAAATCTTCGAATGTATGTGAGACGTCCATATAGTTCTCTAAGGTTCTTCAGAGGGTCCATGTCGAGGATGGCTTTGGTCTTCTCGGGGTCGACATGGATGCCTTTTGCTGTAATGATAAAGCCCAAGAATTTGTCGCTGGAAACCCCAAGGAAGGATTTAGCTGGGTTCATCTTGAGCTGATGTGCCCACATGAGATCGAAGACCGCTTTTAGGTCTTGTAGGTGATCACCTCGTAGATGGCTCTTGACAACGATGTCGTCATCGTAGTATTCGACTGTCTTGCGGAGGTGTTGGCAGAAGATGGTTCTCATAGCTCGTTGTAGGTGGCACCTGTATTCTTCAAGCCAAAGGGCATTACTGTGTAGCAGTAAACCCCCTTCGAGTCCTGAATGACGTGTGCTTCTCGTCGTCTGGGAACGTCTTGATTTGGTTGTAGCCGGAATATTCGTCCATGAAGGACATACGTTCAAAATTGCACATATTGTCAATCATGACTTCGGTGATCGGGAGCGGGAACTCGTCATTCGGGAAAGCAGAGTTGAGATCTCGAAAGTCGGTGCAAACTCGGATCTTTTCGTTCTTTTTAGTGACGGAAACGATATTAGCCACCCAATCTGGATATTGTTCTTCGTGAATAAACTTATTGCCCAAGAGTTTATCGACTTCTTTATTAATGGCGTCCATGATGTTAGGACGGAAGCGTCGCTGTTGCTGCTTAACAGGATTAGCATTGGATAAGATGTTGAGCTTGTGCATTGTGACTTGTCGGTCGAGATCGAGCATATCTTTATAGCTCCAGGCGAAGACGTTGATGTATTCTTTGACCAGCTGGACTAAAGATTCTCGGTCCTCTCCTGCCAGGCTTTTGCTGATGAAGATAGGTTTGGACGAAGATCCATCCCCGAGGTCGATTCGCTCGACTTCATCTTCAGTAGGGGGTTCTCGTAGTTCAAAGTGAGATTCCCATTGTGCACCTAGGCATTGAGCCCAGGGTTCCTCTTCGAAGAAATCTACTGTTTGATCATCGTCTTCGTTTTCGAAGGACGTGTGGATGTCATGTTGGCTGACAACACCTTCTTGAAGATTGGGTCGATGCTGGTGTATATGTCCCAAGTTGAGGCAATAGATGAGAGAGAGTGTACGACCTCTTCTGCTTCTGAATTCTCTGGGGTTGTTGGAGGTGTGATGTAGCCTACATTTATCGAGTATGATGGTAATAGTCCTGTGGCTTCCCTTTTGAAACAGGGAGTCACAAATAAAGACGACGGCCTTTGCCATAATTCAGTTCCTGTCCACTTTTTCGATTGTAACCCATCTTTTGGAAAAGATACTTGGCTCGACCGTTGTATCGATATATTTGCATTATATCGTTGTCAGGCTCTGGCTCCGTCGATGGAAGGTTTTGATGACGCTCGACTTTGCCGAAGATGATAGGTTTCTCGTCCTGGTTCCGGGGTGGATTTACATGATTGACAGACTCTTTGGTGTAGGACGACTTTATTTACATGATTGATAGTCATTATTTGTGTTTGTAACGACTGTAGTGCATTATCTAGAGTATACATTGTATTGCCCCGTCCCGTTAAGTCAATCGGAGGAAAAGAAACGCCAAAGGCGTTCGGACTTAGCCTTGCAACGGCTACTCGGAGGCCCGCTCGGTCGAGGCGACCGCTCGTTCAGGTGGGATAGTTTCGGTGAACTTGTCTCATCTTAGCCTTCACATAATAAATTACATGTTTTCAACTTGTACGAGTAGGTTTGATAATAAAAGAGACGAATCCACATAGCTAAGAAAATAATCCCGACGGGTTGAATTGAGTTAGAATATGGAAAGGTCCAACGGGCGGCTTAGAGTTGGTGCACGGCATGCTTTAAAAATGACACTCGGTCCTTCATCCCGTGGCTTGGGAGAAGAAAAAGTTGGTCTTCGACACAAACCATGAATTAGCCTAAGTCATAGGCGTCATCCACGTAAATGATCGATAAAGCATGCACGCTTCCACGATGCAAGGCTTGGCATAGCCTTTGCTCGTCCCTTGGATTAAGTTGTAGGCTTGATTGAGTTAGGCAAAGTAATGGAAGTCGACCTACATCATTCCAAGCACGGTCCTGTGAGTTCTACGGCGGAGTATAACCATATAGACTTACGGTCGCAAAGCCCGTCATATAGAGTATGTCTTGGGTAGTGGTGTCGCATAGAGTTCAAGTTGGTTGCACGATGTCACAGACTTAGTATTTTAAAGCAAGGGCTATGGTTGAATCAATGAGTTTGGAAAAGTGCTTCAAATAGTTGTTATTGAGTTGAATGAAATGATAGGACAAGAAAGAAGAATGCTCGCGACTGGATCGTCGAGGCAAGGTCTCAAATATGAGAAGTATTGAACTTGGCCCTGAAAGAGATGGTAATACTATAGGTAGAATGACTGTGTGAGACTTCAGTTTGAGTCGAGTCTTGCATGGTCATGGACAACTTGTCGATAAGGTAGAGTTTTCCCGAATGATAACCCGGGGCCACGGGACCGTTGTGGAGAAAGAAAAGAAACAATTACATAAGCTGTGCTGGACATAATGTTAGGCAGGGGCTTGCAGCGGGGCTCGCAACTCGCGCTAAAAGGGCCCCATCTAAAAAAAGCTAAAAGGAGTCCACGGTGGCTCTGGAAGTCAGTGACCAAATTATATAGATGAGTCGGCATGGCGGCAACCCACGTGTGTGCCTTTGTATTGAGTCGAGTATTGAGTGCACTATATCAAAGAGTCGAGTTGAACGTGTGTGTACAGTTAGAATACAAAATATTGGGCCTAAGATTTGGCTGTAACGTAGGTAACATGCTTCGGCACGAGATGTGGCATCGAGTCTTAAGTTGTCGACATATAAGTTGTATAAGTTGGTTTGAGTCGTTGGAGTTTAAGTCAGGAAACCGCCGCAAGGCAAAGTTGGTTGAGTTACACTAAGTTCACAAGTCTCAATTGGGTCAGTTGGTGATCAAAGTAGCAAGGGCCACGAGGCGACGATATGGTTAAGTCACACTGAGTTGCGAGTCATGATACGATAGATTTGTAGCACAGTCACAAGGAAATGGGGGTACTATCGCATAGTTCGCGTCTCTGATTATGTGTCGAAAGACAAGCATGACTTGATAGGCAAACTTTGTTGGTACAAGCACGGGACGGTTTAGAGACACAAAATAGGCCAAGATGTCGGTCCTAAAATAATCCTAAGGTAAGAGTAGAAAGACAATCAAAAGGGTTATGTTACACAAAGTAACTTAACGTGTCGGTTTTGTTTGGGTGGGCGAGGAACTCATTCCACCAGTACAGTTGAGTACTGACACCCATATAGTTTTCATGTACAGGCACATGTAGAAGCTCATGACGCGGAGCTCGCTTAGATACGTCGAAGCACGGAGTTCCTTGGCGATTCAAAGCGTACGGCCGCATGGAGTCAAGACTTATACATGACATAATATATGGACGTCGCCTTCCGAAGCATCCGCTGGCTCAAGACTTTATTGAGAGATGAGAGAGAGCTAAGTGACTTGTAATATGAGATGAATGAGCTTGAGAGACTTGTAATCTTGGCCTTGCACCCCATTGTAACCTTTGTTTTAATATCAATAAAAGAGCTTCTTTGAATAACTTGTGTTTCGTTCTAATTTCCGCTGCTATCATTCAACGTCTCTGTATGGGACTTCTGTGCGACGACGCCGTCGCAGCCGCTGAAATCGATCGTTATGGAACTCGTCTTGCACGAGCGCAAATCTAGGCTCGTGCGGCATCACTCCTTAGCGAGGACGATCGCTCCTACGGGAGCGGGGTGTGACATAATGGTATCAGAGCACGACTTTATGTCCTTGGACTATCGATTGAATTCTTTAACTCCGTTGTTTTTGCAAAACTCTGAAGAGTTGCTTTCGCAAGTTGTTATCATTGGTGCACTCTCTCACAAATGTTTCACGGGATGTCCATACAATAAGTCTAACTAATTTGCAAAACATAGGAGAACAGTTTTTGACAAAATAAAAAAATGGTGTGCGTAAGCACAGTTGGCTAAGTCGGGCCGAGCATATACACCAAGGATTTGTGTCGACCTTAGCAAAGTCGAGTGCGGAATTCGTAATGTTTCGAGCAAGAATGAGTTAAACTCGATTGAGTAAAGTGAGATGACTATCGATAGGGGTACTATTGAGCGACGATAACGTCGGTACGATATAGATGCGCGTGCTTGGAATTAGAGGAATGGTTCGAATGGGATCGAAGAAGTCGATTTTGATTTGAATGATAGTTTTGAGAAATTATTGAATGACTTCATCCCTGAGTGGTGTATGCGATAGCTTCAGGGATGTCGATCGAATAAGGATGTGGGGTGTCGATGAGTCTATCAGCAAGCGTCGCGTGTATGCAAAGCCATAGATTGAGTATCGCTAAATAAATTGTAGTCTTGAGACTTGATGAATTAATTCGAACAACCTAGAAATTAACGTGGCACAGAATGTACACGGGATTGAGGATTGCACGAGTATGAAATACGAAAATGATTGAGTAGACAAAACTGAATCGAGGAAAAAGTTAAGGTGTAGAAAAAACAGATGATTTGATCGAGGAAATTGATATAGATCGTATACGAAAAGTTAGCATGACGGGAAAATAGCGTTGCATGAAAGGTTTGATTTTGAAGTTACAAAAATGACACTAAGGATTGGAATGAATGTTGCTCGATGATTTGATTAGCAAGGAATGGTACGAATTGAAGAAATACGTTGGTCGATGACTTGAGATATACGGATGAAAAATACGTGAATTTGGGTTTGAGGAAATTAATGTTGTCAATAATTCGAGGGATAATGATCGAAATTGATTTTGAATGTCGAGAAGATTATCCAGTCAGACGATAGCATCATTCGTATGACTCGGAACTTGTTGCAAAGGAAGATCGTCAGGTTACGCATATCGTCGATGGTATTGAGGCGTATCAAAGATCGATATACGATAACTCGGGGGTACTCTGACTCGGCGAATGACGATCTTACAAGTGTTATTGTTCGGTTGGATGCTATACTTAGGATTTTGATTGAGACGAATGTTGGATGAAAATGATTGTGTCTTGATGGTTACGTTGATAACCACAACGTCGATGATCTTGTCTTGCGTGAGCGCAATTCTAGCCTCGCACATACGTTGCGTCAGATTTGGGGTGATCGTTCTACGTGAGCGCTGACATGGTGATTCATGTCGCGGGAATGATTGAACTCGTAAAATTTGGACGCGATAACTTTGATTGTCTTGACTTATTGGTTTGATACGGAGGAAAAGTTTGAGGATGTTTGGACTTGCGATGGATGAATGAAATAAACTTGAGGATTGAGTAGGTCTAATCCGTGCATCGAGAATGAATTAGTCTAGACACAAAACAAGAGTTACGTCCCGATGAGGATGATTATCCCGCGGGAGCGTGCATGGTGATTCATGCCTACCGTGGATAATATGAATCGCGTGAGATCGGGGTGCAACATATTGTTAAGTCAGACGACCTTGTAATCGATTACGTGAATTGGGATAAATGACTTAGGTAGTATGAAATATGAATTATAGTTTAGCGAAGGATTGTGTTGTAGCGTGTTTGACTTGGAAGGATTGATATGCGGATTATGTCGAACGTGTTCGAAGAGATAGACTATGCGAAATGGCTTATTGGTCGAGCGATATTGATGTATCGAAAATTTGGTTGAGTGAACTTACGATATGATGGTTTTGCTGAATGACTCAGACCCTGTGTGACAAGATGTTGGGATGTGTGTAGGGAATCGATGCTCGATATTTAGAAATTAGAGTGATGCGAGCTTGGGTAGAAAAACCCCGTACAATCAACTTGGTTTGACCTTAGAATGGGGTCAGTGTTGATATTATTATTTGGGAACTATGATTCCAATACTGACGGATGACTTTAGCTTGAAGACATAGCCTAGCGGTTAGGCAGACGTCCTGGTGCAGTGCGATAGAAATTGTGGAGGCACCACTCACGAGGCTCGGTTGACATGCACGTATATCAGGGACGCCCGAATATCTATACGATCCAACTCGAGTGGTGATGGCGGGATTCGCTATCACGAGGCTTAGCTGAAATGCATGTATTTTGGGGATGCCTAAAATATGTGCACGATCCCACTAAGTGATACGTTGAATCAAGTGAGACTTGAGGAACGGAAAAGTGTCAAAAATTTTGAGATCGTAAGTTTTGAAAAAAGGATTATGGGTAGCACGGGTGTTGCTCGGAATTGAGAAAACGCATAGGAGTAGTATGTGCGAGAGTCCTTGAATGTTGAGTAAAGTAATAAGTCGATAAGTGTACTCAGTTAGTTTCGAGGACAAAACTTTTTCTGAGTGGTGTATGATGTAGTGCCACGTCCCGCTCAGTCAATCGGAGGAATTGAAACGCCAACGGCGTTCGGACTTAGCCTTGCAACTATAACACCCAATTTTCCAGATGAGGGTAAATTTGAAATTTTGTAATTTTAATTATTAATTATTGATATTTGATTCACATTATGATTTTTAGTGATTTTTAATAATTTTTAAACTATTTAAGAATTTATTTTAGTCATGACTTGTGATTTTGATGTGCTGCTAGTGAAACCTGAGAGACTGCATGACCTAGAGCCTAACCATGTCATTAGGATGATTAATTATCATTTTTAGCCTAGGGGTATTTTGGTCATTTTGACTTAATTGAATTATTTGGTGATTTGTTGAATTGGTGAATTCTATTTTGACTTTGACTTGTTGAGACCTAGTGGACTAGCCTAGAAGCTAACCCTAGCCATGGTGACCCTAGTCTAACTTGAGTTAACTTATTTTAGTCATTAGAGAATAGTTTTAGGATGAGGGGATTTGGTTTAGTGAATTTAAGTCATGGTTTGAGGTTTCATGAAATGACTTATGGCTTAACTATTTAATTGATCATGAGTTAAGCCCATGGGCCATTTAGTAAACCCTAACCCTAATTAATGAACCTATGAACAGCCACATAGGGATCCCCATCCTATTTAAACACTTGTTCATTAGGGCTTGCCTCTTTTTATCATTCCTACACTTGGAAAAAAGAAAGGTAAGTTTCCCCTTCCAAAAAATCCTATTTTATTCATTTGATCTCCTTTTTCATCCTAGTCTTTTGCATTGGGTTCTAAATTGAGTTTATGGACTGTTGGTGGAGAGCCATTTCAGTTTTGGATCCATTTGGAGCAATTGGCCATCAAGAGAAACACCCCCCCATTTGGAGCTTTCCATGCAATTTGCACCTATAGGTAAAATCCTTTAAATTGATTTAAATTTCAGTTTTCTTTGCATGTAGGGCTAGATCTAGGAGTCCCCTAGGTGTCCCTGAAATTTGGGTGAATTTTGTGTCCGTTTGGTGTCCGTATCGGACACGTGTCGTATGGTATGTTAGGTGTTCGATGAAATGCCTCTAAGGATTTTAATTTCGATTTTTGCTAAACTAATTACATGGTTTTGAAGATCTTGATGTGTACATTATTATTGTTGAGCACTGAGTTGGTTTTTGTGCACTTTTTGTGTCCAAATCGGACACGTACCGCACGTACGACACTGTGCACTGGCCTCGTGCGGCTGTCCTGCTGTACGAGTGTCCTAGCGGACACGACACTAAATATTATGACACGAAAATTTATGGACACGAGTGGGCAATGACTGACACCATGCCCAAGAAATTTTGTGGGCTCTCGATCAGTGTGCACAGAGAAATCACGTGTGCACTGAATCGAGCCTTGTGCGCACAGTCAAAAAATTGACACTGATACGCGTTCCAAACTTTGGACATGAGTCACTTGGACACGTTTCAGGCACTTGTGCACGTAGTCTTAGGGTTGGCGAACACCTAGACACGACCACGAAGTGCCTTGTGTCGTGTCCTAGCCCGACTCGCACACGCGCACGAGGCTGCCTGCACGTTTTAAGTGTCTGTGTGTGTTCTCTTAGTTAGGACACGTTCGTGTCCAATTTTTGGACACGAAATCTACCCTAAGACACTTGTACACATGTGACTCTTCCTTGTCATGAACTGTTTTAGGTTTTCACATTGTTAAATTTCGAAATTTGGATTTTTCAGTGTTGCACGATTACTGATACTGTGTTGCTGTTCTTTACATGCTGCACTTCGAGGTTTGACACCTCGTGTCCAGCAATGTGGACACGAGAACAACCCCTACCTGACACTTGTGGACACACATATCACCCCCAGTGTCGACACAATACTCCCCCACCTTGTGACACGACAGAGGGTTGGTTTTTCAAATGTTTTGGGTTCAAAAAGGGTATGGCTCTGATACATGCTGTGTAATTCGAAATGAGATAAATTTGGGGATCTCAAATGAGTTCATACATTTACCAGGGTTTGATTTTATTACTAATTTGGTTTCATATGGGTTTCCATATATGTTAGCTTCTTATTGGTTGTTATATCTGAATGTATATAGTTATGTCTATAAATATGTGGTATGCATAGTATAGCTAAGTATCAGTGTAGATTTCTGTATAGGGATGAATATCTCTAGTTGTAGAGGTTAAGGGATTAAAGTAAATTGAAATCTGAGACTTAATCTCAGGTTTTCTGAGAACTGAGTTATGGAGTTAGAGAGGTTAGGATTTATAGGGTGAGTTGTTTCAGAGAAATAGAGGATGAAGGTTGAGTAGCAGCAGGCAGTGTGCTGCCTTGCCTTGGCATGGCTTGGCCTGGCAGGGCATGTTGCAGCCAGGCAACAGCCAGCAGTGCCTAGGCAGCAGTAGGGGCTGCACTAGGCAGCCCCTGGTTACATGTGCATCAGCTTAGCATGAAAGCCAGGCCTGGCTTGGCATGTTGAAAGACCAGTAGCAGTAATGTAGGTATGCATATGTTGTGGATATGAGTGAAACATGTATGATATCTGAGTTTGAACTATATTAACCTGAGAATTATAGTTAGGATGTGAGCTTAGGTTTTATCTCAGGATTTCTGAGATTTCAGAATATATATATATATATATATATATATATACATATCTAAGTTATATTTGATTGACAATTGATTTAGGATTAGATGATTCCTGAGTATCAGGAGTCGGGTTTTGGGTCCTGAGATATAGAAAACCTGAGAACGTAGGGATGCCCTTCTCAGTTATCTTGGTTTTAGCTTGGTAATGTGGTCATCATTAGTGGCTCAGATCTCAGGTCATTGTTCTATGAGGTTATTTGGTTTTATGAGATTCTTAATTTCATTGACAGTTGCATTTTATATGGATTCAATTGATTTCAGTTGGCTTGGTTTGTTTTCAGATTTCCTTTCCTTTTCTTTTTAATTTACTTTTATTTCCTTTACATTTAGTTGTATTGATAGATAGGTTGTGATTTGGTTTTACTGTAGACTCATGATTCAGTCCAGTTCATTGGCATTCGAATAGTTCCTTGGTTTTAGTCTTAACTTTGAACATCATCTCATTCTAGTTTTTATTGATAGTCTTGTATTATCAGTTTTGACACTGTTTGGGGGAAATTGGGATACATGGTTGTTCTCTGATTTTTAGAATCCATATCCCTCTCATCTCCTTTTGCCTTCTTTCTATTACCTCTAATTATCTTGCTTTCATGTATAGTTGGTATCCTGTACATACATGCTGGTATTGTGATTTAGTAGAGTGATATGTGGGTATACCTCTATAGATGTATTACTTGCTCTCTATATTGATTTCCTATTTTGGTTGTGAAATAGGTTTGATATGGTAGGACTGTGATATATTGTTTGGTATAGGCTTTTTGAGATTTTTATAGTGTTGGCTATGGTATAGTTCTATGAGTTAGTGATTAGCCTATAAGTTTGTTAGCCTAGTGTAATATGTTACTAGGCTTTGTGACTTGTTTGTTAGGCTAGAGTGTTGACCAAGTTTGACTCCTAGTTGTCTAATCTTGATTTGTTGACCTAGATTGGATTGGGGTTTGACTGTAGTTGACCAGTTGACTAAAAGTCAACTGATGGTCAACCTTTGACTTAGTGTAACCTAGTTTGATCTTGTTTGACCTAGTTTGACCTAGATAGTTGACCAGGTTTGACTTAGAGTTGACTTTGATCTAGATTGACCTAGAAGTCATGTAGATTGCATCATAAATATCAATTACCTTGTTTTAAACATATTATAACCTGTACTGCTCTATTTAGGACATTGTGACTCTGGTGCAGACATCTGACATTATACTATTCTTTTCAGAGTATCAGGCGAGTACATTCTCTGATAGTTCTCTCATTTATTTGCCAGTTACTGTATTTCAGTTCTATTTAGTTTTATGTGATTCTCTGATACCACGCGTATAGATATTTCTGGATTCATGTATGCGACACACTCACCATATTATCTGGCCTCTATTACTGGAATCACTGGAACTATTCTGGAATCTATTTCTGGAATCATTATATTTTGGCTAGACTCATCTCGATTCTCGTGTCGAATTCTGGATTCATTTGTTTACGGGGCGGAGAAATATTGAGTAAGACATGTAGACATACCCCAAATCTGGAATCTCCAACTGGAATCTACTGGAAGCATAGCCATCTCTCGCCTGATCAGTGAGAGGTGTACCTGATTATCCACAGCCGTTTACATGTCGATCTCGGTATTTTAAAATACACTATTAGATTAGCTGGACTCACCTGGATTCTTGATCACTACCTAGTATCATCTGGTACTGGATTCATCTTGTATTAGATTCATCCCGTACTAGATTTATAGCAGTTTACACTCGTTTTACATTTACTGCCTGGACTTATCATGTTACCTTAGTTCAGCTAGATTTATTTACAGTCGTCATTGCCATCATTCTTCTCTTGTTTAGTTACTTTACTTTCCTTGTATTTTACTGTTTCTCTATACCATCACCTGTATATAAACTGCCATATTCATCAATAAACTGTTTATAACTGCTTTATAGTTCCCTGTCATTTACTTGGGTTTTCTTGATGAGTTGTACTCGTTCCTGTCCTGACTGGACCTGTTGAAAATTTTACAGATGATTGCCCTGAGGACACATGCCCTATATTTTACTGAGGAGATGGCTTAGCTACCTATGGCCCCGACACTCAGGAGTGATCGGGAGTTTAGTTAGTCTGTCTTGTTTTAGTTTTTCCTGTTTAGATCTGGAGTTGTATATAGAGATTTGAGACTTGAGATGTATTTGAGATTGTTGAGTTTGTTGTTATTTTTATTAGTAGTTTTGTTGTCTTCAATTTTTTAGTTATATTCGGTGTTATCTTATCGTGCTTAGACTGTGATTGAGTTACACCATATCTTATACTTGTCCTCCGTTCGGAGTTGATCATGATGAGTACACTATATACTGCATGAGTTGATGGTTAGTTAGAGACTTAGAACAGCGTTCTACCGTCGACACTGCGGCGTAGGCTGGGCGCTGTTACGTACTCGTACCCTCACAGTGGGTGCGGGTCGTGACAGCAACGGCTACTCGGAGGTCTGCTTGGTCGAGGCGACCGCTCGCTCAGGTAGGGTAGTTTCGGTAAACTTGCCTCATCTTAGCCTTCACATAATAAATTGCATGTTTTCAACTTGCACGAGTAGGCTTGATAATAAAAGAGACGAATCCACATAGCTAAGGGAATAATCCTGACGGGTCGAATTGAGTTAGAATATGGAAAGGCCCAATAGGCGGCTTAGAGTTGGTGCACGGCATGCTTTGAAAATGACACTCGGTCCTTCGTTCCGTGGTTTAGGAGAAGGAAAAGTTGGTCTTCAACACAAACCATGAATTAGCCTAAGTCATAGGCGTCGCCCACGTAAATGCTCGATAAAGCATGCATGCTTCCACGATACAAGGCTTGGCATATCCATTGCTCGTCTCTTGGGTTAAGTTGTAGGCTTGATTAAGTTAGACAAAGTAATGGCAGTCGACCTACATCATTCCAAGCACGGTCCTGTGAGTTCTACGACGGAGTATAACCACATAGTCTTATGGTCCCAAAGCCCGTCGTATAGAGTATTTCTTGGGTGGTGGTGTCGCATATAGTTCAAGTTGGTTGCACGATGTCACGGACTTAGTGTTTTAAGGCACGGGCCACGGTTGAATCAATGAGTTTGGAAAAGTGCTTCAAATAGTTGTTATTGAGTTGAATGAAATGATAGGGCAAGAAAGAAGAATGCTCGTGACTGGGTCGTCGAGGCAAGGTCTCAAATGTGAGAAGTATTAAACTTAGCCCTGAAAGAGATGGTAATACTAGAGGTAGAATGACTGTGTGAGACGTCAGTTTGAGTCGAGTCTTGCATGGTCATGGACAACTTGTCGACAAGGTAGAGTTTTCCCGAATGGCAACCCGGGGTCACAGGACCGTTGCGGACAAAGAAAGGAAATAATTACATAAGCTGTGCTGGGCACAATGTTAGGCGGGAGCTTACAGCGGGGTTTGCTACTCGTGCTGAAAGGGCCCCGTCTAACAAAAGCTAAAAGGAGTCCACGATGGCTCTGGGAGTCAGTGACCAAATCATATAGATGAGTTAGCATGGCGGCAACCCGCGTGTGTGCCTTTGGATTGAGTTGAGTATTGAGTGCACTATATCAAAGAGTCAAGTTGAATGTGTGTGTACAGTTAGAATACAAAATATTGAGCCTAAGATTTGGCTGCAACGTAGGCGACGTGCTTCGGCACGAGATGTGGTGTTGAGTCTTAAGTTGTCGGCATATAAGTTGCATAAGTTTGTTTGAGTCGTTGGAGTTTAAGTCAGAAAACCGTCGTAAGACAAAGTTGGTTGAGTTACACTAAGTTCACAAGTCTCGATTGGGTCAGTTGGTGATCAAAGTAGCAAGGGTCGCGAGGCGGTGATATGGTTAAGTCACACTGAGTTGCGAGGCACGATACGATAGATTTGTAGCACGATCATAAGAAAATTGGGTACTATCGTGTAGTTCGCATCTCTGATTATGTGCCGAAAGACAAGCACGACTTGATAGGTGAACGTTGTTGGTGCAAGCACGGGACGGTCTAGAGACACAAAATAGGTCAAGGCGTCGGTCCTAAAATAATCCTAAGGCAAGAGTAGAAAGACAATCAAAAGGGTTATATTACATAAAGTAACTTAACGTATCGGTTTTATATGGGTGGACGAGGAGCTCATTCCACCAGTACAGTTGAGTACTGACACCCACTAGTTTTTATGTGCATGCACAGGTAGAAGCTCGTAGCGCGGAGCTCGTTTGGATGCATCGAGGTACGGAGTTCCTTGGCGATTCGAAGCGTACGGTCGTATGGAGTCAAGACTTATACAGGACATAATGTATGGACGTCACCTTCCGAAGCATCCGTTGGCTCAAGACTTTATTGAGAGATGAGAGAGAGCTGAGTGACTTGTAATGTGAGATGAATAAGCTTGAGAGACTTGTAATCTTGGCCTTGCGTCCCATTGTAACCTTTGTTTCAATATCAATAAAAGAGCTTCTTTGAATAACTTGTGTTTCGTTCTAGTTTTCGCTGCTATCATTCAATGTCTCTGCATGGGACTTCTGTGTGACGACCCCGTCGCAGCCGCTGAAATCGGCTGTTATGGAACCCGCCTTGCACGAGTGCAAATCTAGGCTCGTGTAGCATCACGCGTTAGCGAGGACGATCGCTCCTACGGGAGCGGGGCGTGACATACATGGCATTCCAATATGGAAGACTAGAATAATTGAAAGATACCCTTTTATTGATAAAATATGGGATCTTGTCTCGAGGAATTACATCATCAAGGGACGGGACATCAACATTAGCATATATGTACTCTCCCAGTTCCTCATCGGAGAGTACTGGAACAGCCTTGGGTGGATCAGAAAAGTTTGCGGGGAGCTTGTCCCGTGCAGGCTCATGAGTTTGTGCTGAAAGAGATACTGAGTCTTCCTCTTGTAGCTTGACAGCGGGAGAGGCTGACTACTAAAAAGGTCTGCCCTTAAGTCGTACCATGAGAGGTGTCTCAGCTGATGTTTCGGGGACTGGTGCTTTCCTACGAAGTTTTGCCACAAGAGGTGCCGACATTCGGGAGGTTTTCCTTTGAGTCGTATCTTCAGAGGGGCTTCAGTGGTTGTTCCTCCTAGAGAGGTTGGTGCCCTTCCGCGAAGCTTGACTACGATAGGGGACGGTGTCTAAGGTGGTTTTTCCCTTGAGTTGCGCTTTCAGAGGAGCGTTGATTATCATTTCTGCCTCAATGTCAGCCTCAGCTTCCATTTCTGCTTCATCCTCGGTGTTGTTGGCTTCATCGTTCGAGTGGATTGATTTACAAAGATCGGAGTCGGTGAAGAAGGCTTCAATCCCTCTGAAGGAATCAACATCAGCAAACTCCGTTCTGACTATGCCATTGGTGGATACATATTTATACATTGGTGGAGACTAGATGGCACCACCATATATTCGTGTAGCCACAGGCACCCTAACAGGATGTTGTAGTTGATGTCCGTATCCATAACATAACAAGTCACCCCCGGTCTAGACATCACCGATATGACACTTCAGTCGAATCTTGCCCAGTGATTCACTCTTGCTGGCGTTGAAGCCACTGATTGTAGTATGGGAGGCCGTCAGACGATGCATCGGGATTCCCAAGGTCTGGAGTAGAGTTTGGGGAATGATGCTGAGAGAGGACCCAGGGTCGATCTGCATTCGATCCATTTTGATGGCACCGACATATCCTGTGTAATACAACGGTATGTTGTGTCAGTTATTCTTGAGCAACATGTCTTGTTTGGTGAATGTGATGTTAGGGATGATTTTCTCCATACTATGACAATGCAGACATGTTGTTGGGTCGTCTTCAGGCTGCTTGACCTGGCTGATGAAAGACTTAGCGTCCTTCAAGGCTTCACATAGAGCCTCCCGAGTATCTTTGGATAGACGGAAAAGCTCGAACAGGGATAGCCGAGCTGGAGTACAAGCGAGTTGTGCCAGTATGTCAAAATTATAGGGTTTTGTTAACCCAGAGCATTGTCTCTTCGTAGAGGCTTGTCGAAGCGAGCCTCCTTCTGTTTTTGTTTATCGACCGCTTGAGGTTGGGAAGAACCTTCCCCTTGGGCAGCTGAGGTGGTAACGGGAGGCGCCCCTTCAATCGGGGCCTTCTCTGGCTGAACGTTTTGCTGTGAACGCATTTGTGCAGGAAGCGCTTCCTCAGGTGAGGAAGTCACCATTCGGCAAGACTTGGGCTTCTTGCCTTTGGCTTTGGAGGTAGAATGTACCCCCGGTTGAGTCAGTTCTGGAGCGAGATCCGGGTGGACCCACATGATCTCTTCCGATATGTGGTGAGTGGTATCAGTCCACTCACGTTGTCACGAGTTGGTGAAAGGTTGATCACTTCCATTATCACCTTCAGAATGGTGACGACGCCATTTTGAGTTTCAGTGGACAGCAAGGTGTCGAACTGGAGTGATACCATGTTGGCTGAGACTGTCTTCTCTTCGTAATCGACCGAGATGACATTTGCATTGATCATGCGTTATATGTAGTTCTTCAGGATGTAGCAATCTCAAGTTGGATATCCGACGAACCGATGGTAGTGACAGTACCTCGGTTCGCCTACCCTGTCCACCTCGTCAGGACGCTTTGGATCTGGCAACTTGATCATGTCGCTCTGTTTCAGCATCTCGAAAAGTTGTAAAGTGTCCTCGTCATTGAAGGAGTAGACCTCCTTCGGCCTTGGTACAGATAGAGGTTTCTGAGCGGGCCCATGTGTGCTCTTCGAGGCATTAACAGTTAATGCCTGTTTTTCTTTCGCCTCACACCCACTGTTGTTGGTAGGGACATGTTTTCCTTTATCATCAAATGCGAGAAAGTCAACCCCCTGAAGGCGAGCATTACGTGCTTTTTTCTCAGCAGCTTCGGCCCCGATGATCAACAAACTCCAATCGGAAGGATGAGTGGAGTCGAGCCAGAGATTGATTGCAGGAGTCATGTTCATGCTGCAGGCATCGATCAGTGCATATTATGGCATACCCAGAGGCAACCTTAAACATGCTTGTCGAAAATGTTCGATGAAGGCTCGAACAGTCTCCTTCTCTGTCTGGCGCACTTATATAAGAGATGACATGGTCATATCTGTAGTGCCCCGCTCCTCGCGGTCCACTATGTAATGCCCATGGCTTGTCGACTCAGTCTTGAACTGAGTATTTGGTGAAACCTTTGCCGGTATCGATTGATCACGAATGAAATGCAATAAACATTTCCAATTGATGGATTGGCTTCTATTGTAATGAATCCAAGTGTTTTGTTAGATGTTTTCTTTCGCTGTTTGGTTTTGATGAATGCGTTTTCGTGTTAGTTTTCGATAATTGGTTTTTATTGTTCACTTTTATCGTATTTTGCATTCATTCTGAATCTTGAGAGAAAGAGACCGAAGTATGATAATCAACTGTTGGTGCCAATGTAGGGCGCATGAACTGTTCGTGAACGACGTATGAAGTCCCTCATTCTCTCAACTAAGATTCGTCTTGGTGAGTTGCTCTAACCGGGCTTGTATTTATTTGTATGCCCTGATAAAAATGATCCCTAGTTCACTCTGTTGTCTCATTCCTATGATCAACGATACCATAATAACAAAAGATAAAGTGAAGATAATGAATTAAATCATATGTTGGATTATATGTTGCCGCTTCATCTATTTTCATATGAATAATATATGTTGCCTATGAATATGCTTCAAATGTTTAGATGTGCATAGACAGACTTGTACACGTTGCCATAGCAAAGAAAATTATCCCAAAGCTAGGAGCTATAACTCTATTATAAACCAAAGCAAAGCATAAATACATGTGTTGCATAACATTCGCCTTACAGAGTATGCATAGGTCCTGGACAACTTGTGCACAAGGAAACTAGATCTCTCGAGTGGTTCTGGGGGCACCTTGAATCGCTCGGCCTGGAGGAGATTGTCTAGACATTTCGAGGTACAAGAAACCTCGGGTGTTGCATCAAGTTCAAATAGCGATGAACTGAACCCATGTGTCACAGCGGCTAATCACGGGAAACGACCCGTGGACCAACATATAGTTAGGTGTATTTATGAAATCAGAGTGCATTGCATCATAACAAGAGATGCAGAGTTAAACAATATACCTTTATATTATATGCAAATTGTGCTAACCTGTCTTGTGAAGGGATGACTGTCGGCGATGTGTAAGAATGTTATAAAATGATTCTACTATCATGTTTCTTCTGAATTGTTAAAAAGAACCTAGACAAGTAGAAAGATCACTAGCAAATATGTAGCTTCGCATGTTGACTTAGTACAGATATTGGTGAGTTTCTGCCATGCCCCGCTCCCGTAGGAGCTATCGTCCTCGCTAAGGCGTGATGCCGCACGAGCCTAGATTGCGCTCGTGCAAGGCGGGTTCCATAACGGCCGATTTCAGCGGCTGCGACAGGGTCGTCGCACAGAAGTCCCATGCAAAGACATTGAATATTAGCAGCAAAAATTAGAACAAAACACAAGTTATTCAAATGAAGCTTTTTATTGATATTGAAACAAAGGTTACAATGGGCGCAAGGCCAAGATTTCAAGTCTCTCAAGCTCACTCATCTCACATTACAAGTCACTCAGTTCTCTCTCATCTCTCAATACAAGTCTTGAACCAGCGGAAGCTTCGGAAGACGACGTCCATACATTATGTCCTGTATAAGTCTTGACTCCATGCGGCCGTACGCTTCGAATCGCCAAGGAACTCCGTGCCTCAACGCATCTAAGCGAGCTCCGCGCCACGAGCTTCTACCTGTGCCTGCACATAGAAACTATGTGGGTGTCAGTACTCAAATGTACTGGTGGAATGAGCTCCTCGCCCACTCATACAAAACTGACACGTTTGATTTACTTTTGTGCAACATAGTCCCCTTTACAATTATCTTTCTACTCTTTCCTTAGGATCAGTTTTAGGACCGATGCCTTGGCCTATTTTGTGTCTCAGGACCATCCCGTGCTTGTATCAACAACGTTAACCTATCAAGTCGTGTTTGTCTTGCAGCCCAAAATCAGAGACACAACTACACGATAGACTCCATTTTCGTCTGACCGTGCTACAAACCCTTGCTGAGGCCGTGCCTCACAACTCAAGTAAGACTCAATCATACCGCCGCCTCGCGGCCCTTGCCGCCTCGCGACCTTTTGCTACTAAATCATCAACTGACCTAATCAAGACTTGTGGGTTAAGTGTCACTCGACCAACTTTGCCTTACGGCATTTTCTGACTTAAACTCAAGACAACTTACATCCAAACTATGCAACTTATATGCCGACAACTCGAGACTCGACGCCACATCTCGTGCCGAAGCACGGTGTCTTCGTTGCAGCCAAATCTTAGGCCTAAACATTTTGTGTTACCGACTACACATACATTCAAGTTCTAGACCAAATCCAAAGGCATACATGCGGTTTGCCGCTATTCTGTCGACTCAACTATATGAATTTGTTCACTAGCTCCCAAAGCCATTGTGGACTCCTTTTGTAGTTTTGATTAGGCGGACGCCCCTTGCCAGCGCGAGTAGCTAGCTCCGCTGCAAGTCCCCGCCTAACCCGTGCGGTCATCCAGCACACAGTCTACGAAATGTCTCTATCGCAACAGTTCCCCTTAGCCGCCAGGGTCGCCGTTCGAGAAACATATTTATTTTATTTACCTTGTATAAGTTGTCCAATGACCATGCAAGACTCGACTCAAACTGACGTCTCACACAGTCATTGTACCTCTAATGTTACCATCTCCTTCAGGGCTAAGTACAATACTTCTCACATCTGAGATCTTGCCTCGACGACCGGTAGTCGAGAGCATTCTTCTTTCTTGCCTCGACGACCCGTAGTTGCGAGCATTCTTCTTTCTTGCCCTATCATTTCACTCAACTCAAGAACAACTATTGAGACACTTTCCAAACACAATAAATCAACCGTGGCCCGTGCCTTAAAACACTAAGTCCGTGCCATCGTGTCTCAAACCAACGTGAAACTCTATGTGACACCACCGCCCAAGTCATACTCTATATTATGGGCCCTTCAATCGTGAGACTATGTGATTACACCCGGCCGTAGAACTCATAGGGCCGTACCGGCTACTACTCCTGTTAGCTTAACGTAACTCGCCTAACTTACTTTGTAACAACTTGACGAGCAAAGGCTGCGTCAAGCCTTCGTCGTAGGAACGTGCCGTGCACGTGTTCGACATGAACAACCAAGCTATTTGGGTGCCTAGACTTATGTCACAAGCCGTGCAATACCACTTAACCCGTCAGCGAGCAGAGGCTGTGTCGTACCTTGGACGAAGAGACCGTGCATGCTTTATGAAACATTTATGCGGGCGACGCCTATGAATTTGGCTAACTCTTAGCTTGTGGCGAAGACCAACTCTTCCTTCTCCCAAGCCACGGGACGAAGGGCCAAGTGTCGTTTTCAAAGCACGCCATACACCAACTCTAAGCTGACCATTGGACCTTTCCATATTCTAAATCAATTCGACCCGTCGAGATTATTCCCTTTAGCTATGTGCATTCGTCTCTTTTATTATCAAGCCTACTTATACAAGTTGAAAACATGCAATTTATTATGTGAAGGCAAAGATGAGGCGAGTTCACCGAAACTACCCTACCTGAGCGAGCGGTCGCCTCGAGCGAGCGATGTCTTCGAGCAGCCATTGTAAGGCTAAGTCCGAACGCCGTCGGTGTTTCGATTCCTCCGATTGACTAAGCGGGACGGGGAACTATATCATACACCACTCAGAAAAAGTTTCGTCCTCAAAACTAACTGAGTACACTTATCGACTTATCACTTAATTCAACATCCTATGTTTCTCGCACATATTTCTCCTATGCATTTCTCAAATCCGAGCCACGCTCGTGCTACCCTCAATCCTTTCTTTGAAACTTACGATCTCAAAATCTTCGACGCTTTTTCGTTCCTCAAGTCTCACTTGATTCAACGTATCACTTAGTTGGATCGTGCATATATTTTAGGCGTCCCCAAAATACATTCATTTCAACCAAGCCTCGTGATAGCGAATTCTGCATCACTACTCGAGTCGGATCGTGCACATATTAAAGCGTTCCTGATATACGTGTATGTCAACCGAGACTCGCGAGTGGTGCCTCCAAAAATCCTACCACTTCGCACTCGTACGTCCGCCCAACCGCTAGGCTATGTCTTTCCGTCAGTATTTGAATCATAGTTTCCAAAAAACAATATTAACACTGTCCCCATCCTAAGGTCAAACCAAATTGATAGTACGGGCTTTTCTATCCAAGCTCGCATCACTCCGATTTCTAAACATCGAGCATCGATTCCCTACGCACATCCCAACGTTTGTCGCACGGGGTCCGAGTCATTCAGCAAATCCATCCTACGACAACTCACGTTCAACCAATACTCGACATGAACACATTGCTCGTTCATCAAGCTATTTCATATAGACTATTCTTTCAAACACGTTCGGCATAATCCACTTATTAATCCTTCTCAAATCAAGCACTCTACGACACGATTCACCGCTAAACCATAATTCACATTTCACATTCCCTAAGTCATCTATTCCAATTCACGCAATCGATCACAAGGTCGTCTAGCTTAACAATATGTTGCGCCCCGATCTCACGCGAGTCAGATTATCCACGGTGGACATGAATCACCATACACGCTCCCGCGGGATAATTATCCTCATCGGGACGTAACTCTTATTTTGCGTCCAGACTAATTTATTCTCGATGCGCGGATTGGACCTATTCAATCCTCAAGTTTATTTCATTCATCAATCGCAAGTCCTAACATTCTCAAATTTTTCTTCGCATCAAACCGACAAGTCGAGACAATCAAAGTTGTCACATCCTGATTTTTCGAGTTCGATCATTCCCGCGACATGAATAACCATGTCAGCGCTCACGCGGAACAATCGCCCCAAATCTGACGCAACTAATGTACGAGGCTGGAGTTACGCTTGTGCAAGACAAGAATGTCGATGCTGTAGTCATTCGCGTAACCATCAAGACACGATCATTTTTATCAAACATTCATCTCAATCAAAATCTTAAGTATAGCATCCAACCGAACAATAACAATTGCACGATCGTCATTCGCCGAGTCAGAGTACCCCCGAGTTATCGCATATCGATCTTTGATACGCCTCAATACCATCGACGATATGCGTAACCTGACGATCTTCCTCTGCAACCAATTTCGAGTCGTGCGAATGATGTCATCGTCCGACTGGATAATCTCCTCGACATTCAACTTTAAGTTCGATCATTATCCCTCGAATCATTCACAACATCGATTTCCTCAAACCCAAATTCATGTATCGTTCATCCGTCCATCTTAAGTCATCAACCAACGTATTTCTTCAATTCGCATCCTTCCTTGCTAACTCAAACCATCGAGCAATATTCAATCCAATCCTTAGAGTCATTGCGTAACTTTAAAATTCAACTTTTTCATACACGCTATCTACCTGTCGTGCTAACTTTTCATATACAATCCGTATTAATTTTCTCGATCAAATCATCTGTTTGCTACACCTTAGCTTTTTCTCGATTTGATTTATCTACTCAATCATCTTCGCATTTCATACTCGCACCATCCTCAATCCCGTGCACATTCCGTGTGCATCAATTCTAATTTGTTCAAATCCACTTATCAAACTTCAAGACAACGACTCACTTGATCGCACTCGATCTAAGGCTTTACATAATTACGATGCTTGTTAATAGACTCATCGACACCCCGAATCCTCAATCAATCGATCGACATCCCTGAGGCTATCGCATACACCACTCAGGGATGAAGTCATTCAACAAATTTTCAAAACTATCATTTGAATCTAAATCGACTTCATCGAATCCCGTTCGAACCATTCCTCGATTTCTAAGCACGCTCATCTATATCGCATCGACGATATCGCTGGTCAATAGTACCCCTATCAATAGTCATCCCACGTACTCAATCGAGTCTAACTCGTTCTTGTCCGACACAATTTGAATCCCACACTCGACTTTTCTAAGGTCGACGCAACTTTGGTGTATGTGCCCAGTCCGACTTAGCCAACCGTGCTTACGCAAACCATCTTCTTGTTTCTTTGTCAAAAACTGTTCTCCTACGTTTTGCAAATTATTTAGACTTATTGTATGGACATCCCATGGGACATTTGAGAGAGAGTGCACCAACGATTTCAGCTTTACGGAAGCAACATTTCAGAGTTTGCAAAAATAACGGAGTTAAAGAATTTATTCGATAGTCCAAGGACGTAAACCGTACTCTGATACCATTATGTCATGCCCTGCTCCCGTAGGAGCGATCGTCCTCGCTAAGGCGTGATGCCGTACGAGCCTAGATTGCGCTCGTGCAAGGAGGGTTCCATAACGGCCGATTTCAGCGGTTGCGACGGGGTCGTCGCACAGAAGTTCCATGCAGAGACATTGAATAATAGCAGTGGAAATTAGAACAAAACACAAGTTATTCAAAAGAAGCTCTTTATTGATATTGAAACAAAGGTTACAATGGGCGCAAGGCCATGATTACAAGTCTCTCAAGCTCACTCATCTCACATTACAAGGCACTCAGCTCTCTCTCATCTCTCAATACAAGTCTTGAACCAGCGGAAGCTTCGGAAGGCGACGTCCATACATTATGTCCTGTATAAGTCTTGACTCCATGCGGCCGCATGCTTCGAATCGCCAAGGAACTCCATGCCTCAACGCATCCAAGCGAGCTCCGTGCCACGAGTTTCTACCTGTGCCTGCACATGAAAACTATGTGGGTGTCAGTACTCAACTGTACAGGTGGAATGAGCTCTCCGCCCACCCATACAAAATCGACACGTTTGATTTACTTTTGTGCAACATAGTCCCCTTTACAATTGTCTTTCTACTCTTTCCTTAGGATCAGTTTTAGGACCGACGCCTTGGCCTATTTTGTGTCTCAGGACCATCCCGTGCTTGTATCACCAACGTTGACCTATCAAGTCGTGTTTGCCTTGTGGCCCAAAATCAGAGACGCAACTACACGATAGACTCCATTTTCGTGTGACCGTGCTACAAACCCTTGCTGAGGCCGTGCCTCGCAACTCAAGTGAGACTCAATCATACCGCCGCCTCGCGACCCTTGCCTCATCGTGGCCTTTTGCTACTAAATCATCAACTGACCCAATCAAGACTTGTGGCTTAAGTGTCACTCGACCAACTTTGCCTTACGGTATTTCCTGGCTTAAACTCAAGACAACTTACATCCAAACTATGCAACTTATATGCCGATAACTCAAGACTTGACGCCACATCTCGTGCCGAAGCACAGTGTCTTCGTTGCAGCCAAATCTTAGGCCCAAACATTTTGTGTTACCGACTACACATACATTCAAGTTCTAGACCAAATCCAAAGGCATACACGCGGTTTGCCGCTATTCTGCCGACTCAACTATATGAATTTGGTCACTGGCTCCCAGAGCCTTTGTGGACTCCTTTTGTAGTTTTGATTAGGCGGACGCCCCTTGCCAGCACGAGTAGCTAGCTCCGCTGCAAGTCTCCACCTAACCCGTGCGGTCATCCAGCACACAGTCTACGAAATATCCCTATCGCAACGGTTCCCCTGGGCCGTCGGGGTCGCCGTTCGAGAAACATATTTATTTTATTTACCTTGTACAAGTTGTCCAATGACCATGCAAGACTCGACTCAAACTGACGTCTCACACAATCGTTGTACCGCTAGTGTTACCATCTCCTTCAGGGTTAAGTGCAAAACTTCTCACATCTGAGATCTTGCCTCGACGACCCGTAGTCGCGAGCATTCTTCTTTCTTGCCTCGACGACCCGTAGTCGCGAGCATTCTTCTTTCTTGCCCTATCATTTCACTCAACTCAAGAACAACTATTGAGACACTTTCCAAACTCAATAAATCAACCGTGGCCCGTGCCTTAAAATACTAAGTCCATGCCATCGTGTCTCAAACCAACGTGAAACTCTATGTGACACCACCGCCCAAGTCAAACTCTATATGACGGGCCCTTCAATTGTGAGACTATTTGATTACACCCGACCGTAGAACTCATAGGGCCGTGCCGGCTACTACTCCTGTTAGCTTAACGTAACTCGCCTAATTTACTTTGCAACAACTTGACGAGCAAAGGCTGCGTCAAGCCTTCGTCGTAGGAACGTGCCGTACACGCGTTCGACTTGAACAACCAAGCTATTTGGGTGCCTAGACTTATGCCACAAGCCGTGCAATACCACTTAACCCGTCCGCGAGCAGAGGCTGTGCCGCGCCTTGGACGAAGAGACCGTGCATGCTTTATGAAGCATTTATGCGGGCGACGCCTATGAATTTGGCTAACTCTTAGCTTGTGGCGAAGACCAACTCTTCTTTCTCCCAAGCCACGGGACGAAGGGCCAAGTGTCGTTTTCAAAGCACGCCGTGCACCAACTCTAAGACAACCATTGGACCTTTCCATATTCTAACTCAATTCAACCCGTCGAGATTATTCCCTTTAGCTATGTGCATTCGTCTCTTTTATTATCAAGCCTACTTGTGCAAGTTGAAAACATGCAATTTATTATGTGAAGGCAAAGATGAGGTGAGTTCACCGAAACTACCCTACCTGAGCGAGCGGTCGCCTCGACCGAGCGATGTCTTCGAGCAGTCGTTGCAAGGCTAAGTCCGAACGTCGTCGGCGTTTTGATTCCTCCGATTAACTGAGCGGGACGGGGTACTACATCATACACCACTCAGAAAAAGTTTCGTCCTCAAAACTAACTGAGTACACTTATCGACTTATCACTTAATTCAACATCCTATGTTTCTCGCACATATTTCTCCTATGCATTTCTCAAATCCGAGCCACGCTCGTGCTACCCTCAATCCTTTCTTTGAAACTTACGATCTCAAAATCTTCGACGCTTCTTCGTTCCTCAAGTCTCACTTGATTCAACGTATCACTTAGTTGGATCGTGCACATATTTTAGGCGTCCCAAAAATACATTCATTTCAACCAAGCCTCGTGATAGCGAATTCTGTATCACCACTCGGGTCGGATCGTGCACATATTCAAGTATCCCTGATATACGTGCATGTCAACCGAGACTCGCGAGTGGTGCCTCCACAAATCCTACCACTTCGCACTCGTACGTCCGCCCAACCGCTAGGCTATGTCTTTCCGTCACTATTGGAATCATAGTTTCCAAAAAACAATATTAACACTGAACCCATCCTAAGGTCAAACCAAATTAATAGTACGGGCTTTTATACCCAAGCTCGCATCACTCCGATTTCTAAACATCGAGCATCGATTCCCTATGCACATCCCAACGTTCGTCGCACGGGGTCTGAGTCATTCAGCAAATCCATCCTACGACAACTCACATTCAACCAATACTCGACATGAACACATTGCTCGTTCATCAAGCCATTTCGTATAGTCTATCCTTTCAAACATGTTCGGCATAATCCACCTATTAATCCTTCTCAAATCAAGCACGCTACGACACGATTCACTGCTAAACCATAATTCACATTTCACATTCCCTAAGTTATCTATTCCTATTCACGCAATCGATCACATGGTCGTCTAGCTTAACAATATGTTGCACCCCGATCTCACGCGAGTCAGATTATCTACGGTGGGCATGAATCACCATGCACACTCCCGCGGGATAATTATCCTCATCGGAACGTAACTCTTATTTTGCTCTAGACTAATTCATTCTCGATGCGCGGATTGGACCTATTCAATTCTCAAGTTTATTTCATTTATCAATAGCAAGTCCTAACATTCTCAAATTTTTTTTCACATCAAACCGACAAGTCGAGACAATCAAAGTTGCCACATACTGATTTTTCGAGTTCGATCATTCCCATGACATGAATCACCATGTCAGCGCTCACGCGGAACAATCGTCCCAGTAGAACTTTGGATTGCCTCGAAGTTATCTTACATTTCTAGTCCAGTCGCAAGTTTCTTTTCATTTGAAGGTGTCTTTATATTTCAAGCATGTAATAAAGAGATATCATATATGGATATTGCGACTATTTTCAAAAGAAAGTTTTAAAGAGAATCATGTAGCCAAGATAAGGCACTCTGAGTTTGCAAAGTTTTGTACTTGTATTTCCTATCAAGTTTATCAATAAAAGAACTATTTCCATTTCAAAGCTTTCTCTCCAATGTTAGCTTATATATGCTGTGTGCGTGTGTTTTGCTTTGTCTAGTTGTTTTATGCATGTACTAGCCTGGTGCAAGTGCAACTTAGACTTACACGACATCACGCCTTAGCGAGGATGAATGATCCCACAGGGATCAAAGCGAGGACGAACGACCCTAGCGAGATCGGGGCGTGACAATGTCTCTTCCACCATCGTAGAATCGGTCGAGGAAGAGGTGCGTCAAGTCATCGAAAGATGATATGGAGTTGTCGGAAAGACTGCAGTAATAGTCATAAGCGACTCCCTTCAATACCTCGACGAATAGACTGGTGAGTAGGACGTCTTCCTTCGAAAGATGTCCCATTTGAGACTGAAAGTAGGTCAGGTACCGGCGATGAGAATCCTTTCCGTCGTATGGTGTCAGCGTTTGTGGTTTATACTTGGGAGGATAAACCACCTTGTTCCACTCGAGAGGATAAGGTTGCGGAATTTCCATCTTTTGATGCTCTTTCTGCTTAAGCGCTCGTGCAGATCTCTGATCATGTCAACCAAATCCTCTGTAGAACTGGGAACAGGCAAGGAAGGTAAGGTGCAAAGCTTGGCATTTGAAGGAGCCGACGCACGAGGTACGGTGTGATGATCTGCACCCGAAGATCCCCGTTGATGGGGTATACTTGATTCTTCATTAGCCCCTGGATCAGGACTGGTAAAGGCAGGTGCCCTCGTTAATGGTTGAGATGCTAAAGTGGTCTGAATCTCAAATACCATGTGAGTTAAGGATTACATCGTAGCAGAGAGGGTTTTGAGACCTCCTTCCAAGGTCCATATACTGCATAATACCCGGAGCTGGAGTGTCTGGTTCTTCTTCATCACCACCCCTTGCCATGTAGACGGACATGACATGGGTGGAAGTGAATGGATCGGTTGAGGCTTCGCTCTCGACCTCACTCTTGTGCTGGAGAGCTTCTTCTTCTGAGGCCTCGTATTGGCTATCTCCAGCTACCTCGAGGTCTCTTCTTTGGTGGATATCCTCATCTTAGAGCGGAGGGTCTTCATGGATAGCAGGGGTTTGATTACCCCGGCTGGTACCATTGTCGGAGTCTTCATCCTTGATCGGGTGCTTTCAAACACTCCTGAGGACGGGATTATCGTTTTGATTTTTCTCGGCTGACTTTTTGATGATGCCGCCGAGGCTGAGGAATTAGTGGTTACCTTTTTCCCTGATGAGTGGAAGTTAGAGACAACATGGCAAGAGGCAACCATGGGTTTCGTCCCTTCTTCAACTGATACCCTCTTTTTGAGACGTCTTCGGAGAGATGCAGCGGATTACAATCGCTGGAACACAAATAACATGGATTATGAAGCCGTTGTTTTGCAATAGCAGCAGTTAATGGTGACTATGGCACAAGTGTGTCCCGTGAGGGGCGCGTCGTGCTTAATGGTTGGCTCTCCCGATCTGTAATGCTCCAGTCCCAAAATAAGTAGGGCCAGGTATACGAATACATGCCAGCAATTCTTCACCAATGGACCAAGCTACACAACAAGCACATTAGCGAAATACTTAAGCTGTAAATCGTGGTAATACCCAGAAATACAACACAGCCCACAAGTATATACATCTAATCACATCCACAGAGTCCACAAAGAGATCAAGAATAAATAAGAAAATATCTCAAATCCACCAATAAAATAATAAAGTCGGTGCGGATAAAACATCCTAAAACCACAAGATAGAAACAAATTACAAATCAACTACAAGTATGATGAAAAGAAAATAGAATAATGTAGCAAAACTAAATATGAAGGTAACATGATCACGAGAAATCCTCTGGCACTATCTCGTCCTTCTGTGCCTGTACGCCACAGGTCTCAGCTCCCGAACCGTAAACCTCCGGGTAGTCTTTAGCTTTGTCTAAGACTGAAAAATAGTCAGGTCCTCAGGGGACTAGCAAGGTTCATAATATACATGCCAAGGTACATAAATAAAAATATAAACTAAGGCCATCTACTGTATTCGTCTATGTGCTATGCAAGTGAGATACTTTTCTAGAATATTAAATCCCTTCCACTAAGGCTCACTAGCACCTCAGCAGGATATTGTTCCCAGTACCTATGTCGTGGCACTAAGGACAATCAATTCTCGACAGTGATAATCCCTTACTCTGCTACAAAGATAAAGGTCACTAAACAACGGACCACTCGACAATAGATCTGATATTGTAGTCATGTTCTCCCCAATCCTCATGTCTAAAATCTAGCAATATTAAGTCTGTACAATCATCTCGAAAGTAAAAACAATACTGATAAAGAAATCTAGAATGCTAACACGAGATCAATACCACGAATAGTAATGTAAACCTCGCATCATTAATGTGTTGGTGTCCTATGGTCAATTGTGTCAATGGACACATCAGTATGTACGTAATGCATAATGTCAATACTCGATATCACTATCATGACATCGTTAAAAAAAATCTATTTTGCATCTAAATAATTTGTTGTAATGCACATAAATGGATAAGTTTGTTTACTAATTCATATATCTCAAATTTTAAAAGAATTTACTAATATTTTAAAACTTTGTTCAAAGTTTTTTTTTAACTTTTCAAATATTTCAAGCTCTAGTAATAGATCTAAAAACTTTTGTAAAACAAGAATTTAGTGTATAATTATATAATCATTTATTATTCACTCTCACAAAATGTAAATATTGTTCATCATAAATAATATATTTTGTTAAGTTAGTTTTGTTATGAGTAGATGAATAAGTAAATTATCATAATGAAGATCCTTGTGCACTGATGCTTAATTGTGTTTATCTAGCATCAATTGTGTACTTGCCATAATAACATTTATAGTATTTATTTAAAGTTTTCGTGCCTTTATTTTTTATTTAAAGAGTTTTTTTTTGTATTTATTGCATTGTTCAGCTTTAAGTGTCTGCTTGAAATGATGGTTAAGAGAGTTAAGTGAGGAGAAAAAAACTCTACTTGGTTTGATGGTAGGGATTTAGGAATGGGGTCATATGTCATATAGGGTTAAGTGAGGGTTTGTTTAGCTTTTCTTGTCCATTTTTTTGAACCCTCAAATCGGAGGGTTAACGAGAAAAAGTGAGGTTTTGTTAAAGTCATAAATATCCATTATTTGTCCCATAACATATTTTGACTTTCTTCTCCATTTTTATTGCTTTCAACATATTGTTTTGTAACTTCCCGACTTTGTCCTTAGTTTTGACAAGTTTTAATTGATAAACCAATCAAATCTAATTTTATGCAATATATAATAAGGTATTTGGTAACTATTGTCTTTTTATAAATCCTACTCCCATTCAAAACCTCCAATTTAAGCAAGAGTTATTAAACACACCCACTTAACTCTCCATCCAATCCAAACAATGTTACATGTATTGACTCCCATCCCCATCACTTAATTTCCCTTTGCTTAACTCCACTTGTCACGACCTGCACCCCCTTTTCAGGATACGAGTACGTAGCCAAGTCCAGCCTACGCCGCAGCATCGACGGTATAATCTCAAACCGAAGAAACAATATTTGATCAATTTTCTCATTCACAATAACTAACTTATTTATAAATCAAAATGATATTCGAGAACAAACCCGCTAAATAATTAAATTCAAAAACTATCTAATATATCTAGAATCTAAGGTTGGCCTTCATATGTCTCTATCTCCACCAGAAGGGTCCCAAGTGCAAAATAGCAAGTCACTTGCAACGTATCCAGTCAGAAAATGAGCAAAGTACAACCTATTGGAATAATGTAACTCAGCACAAAATAAGCTAGATATAAATGCAATATAACAATAAAGGAAACATGTATATGAAGTAGAAATAGTAAACACATACAAGATGACCACTGGCAAGAACATGTATAAACAAGACAATTATTGGACAATGAATATGGACAAGTGAAGATTAACAGACAATATGCGTGAAATACATTTCGACATGTGAACGACTGGGCTAATACGGCATATCATATCGATGGCTATCCACATTTATAAGGTACGGCTAATCCATACGTGAGTTGTATGACTTAGCTATCTACATTAACATTCATTAGAGTTTGTTCACATACCTACTTAGCATTTTTCTCCCCACAAACTAACACAACAATAACAAAAATTATACAACAAGTCCTATTCCAAATCAAACCCTAATAAAATCGATTGAGAGAGAGAGAGAGAAACCTTAGATCGATTGCATCAAAGAATCCCATATCAAACCCTAGAAAAATCAAGCTAATGAGAAGATTAGGGAAGAAGCTTACGATGAATGGGAGTTGACGATGGAGAAGGAAATCTTACGCCGGAATAGGCTGCTGAGGAGGAAAGCTGGCCTTGTCGAGCACACCACCATGCTCCATGCCGATAACTTAAAGACCCACATCCAAGCCCAGCACAGCAGCGGAGGGCTCCTCTCCGTCCTCTCCTCGATCCTTCCTTCGCTCCGAGAACTGTCGCGACGTCTCCGCCATGCACCTCAGCACCGGCCCCAGCCAGCCCTACCCATGCTGTCTACTTTTCCATCCACGGGCCCTCCAAGTCCTTCCTCTTCTGCCACAACCCCAACTGTAGTGTCCCGCTCCTTGCGGTCCACTATGTAATACCCACGGCTTGCTAGCTCAATCTTGAACTGTGTATTTGGGGAAACCTTTGCCGGTATCGATTGATCACGGATAAAATGTAATGAACATTTTCAACTAATGGATCGACTTCTATTGAAATAAATCCAAGAGCTTTGTTGGATGTTTTCTTTCGCTGCTTGGTTTTGATGAATGCGTTTTCTTGTTGATTTTCGATGATTGGTTTTCATTATTCGCTTTCATCGCATTTCACATTCATTCTGAATCTTGAGAGAAATAGACCAAAGTATGCTAATTGAATGTTGGTGCCAATGCAGAAGGATGCATAGGCGGCGGGTGATTGTTACGTGAAGTCCCTCATTCTCTCGAACAAGATTCTTTTTGGTGAGTTGCTTTAACCGGGCTAGCATTTATCTACATGCCCTAATAAAAATGATCTCTAGTCCACTCTTTTGTTGTGTCCCTCTGATCAACAATACCGAAAATAATAAAAGATAAGAATAAGAAATGAACTGCATGCTCACTTTTATGACCGCTACTTCATATGTTTCAAATGAATGCTAACGAGTGACCGAAAGAGAATAAAATGCTAATGAATGACCGAATGAATAAGGCAAGAAATGGACATGTCGCTACCTGTTGCACTGCTAAATTTTATCTGATAGCAAGAACAAGTCATGCATTAGTCTCGGACAACTTGTAAGGTAATAGTCTCTCGACGGTACTGGGGGCACCCGGAATCGATTGGCTTAGGAGAGATTATAATAGCACCCTGAGGTAAATGCTACATCTCGTGGACAAGGGGTATTGTGTCTATTAGCGACAAGCTGAACCATGAGTCTCAGCGGCTAATCAGGGGAACGAACCTATGAACCACCATGTAGTTAGGTGCATGCATATGAACAGGTTCTTATTGCAAAACCTAACACTGAACAATGATGGAAAAACATGCTTTATATATATGCAAATTGTGCTAACATGTTTTCTGTAGGGATGACTGTCGACGATGGGTAAGATTATTGTGCAAATGATTTCTACTGTTTATGCTTCTTATGAATTGTTAAAAGAACCTAGACAAGTAGAAAGATCACATAATAATTGTATGCTAGCTTCACATGTTAACTTAGTGAAAATTTTTGTGAGTTCGACTAAAAGTTGCTCGCCAGTACAACATGTGTACTGACCTACGTTATGGGCATCCTTTTCAGCTAGCAATAAGACAGGGGGATTTCAAGTGAGGCGTTAAAGCTCATCCAGCCCAGTAGAGCTTGTTGGTTGCCTCAAAGCATTTTCATTTTCAAGTCAAGTTTGCAAGTTTCCTTGAAGGTGTCTTTTCATTTTCAATTATGTAATAAAGTGATATGATGTACGAGCATTGTGGCTATTTTGAAAAAGAGTTTCAAAGAGAGATATGTAAGCAAAATTAGGGCATTTTGAGTCGTAAGCTTTGTACTTTGTAATTATATCAAGTTATCAATAAAAGAAGTATTTTTTTTTCAAAATCTCTGTGTCCAATATTTGGTTTTCTGTAATAAAATATGCTGCGTGCGTGTGTTTGCCTTGTCTAGTTATATTGTGTAGGTACAGGCCTTGTGCAAGTGCAACTTAGGCTTGCATGACATCACGCCTTAGCGAGGACGAACGATCCTGCAGGGATCAAAGCGAGGACGAATGACCCTAGAGGGATCGGGGCATGACACCAACCCTAGCCTTTCCTCTCTCATCTACACCACTTTCGGGGTCCTCGCAGTCGCAACCCAAACCTTGGAGATGAGGGGATTTAGAATTTGTGCGGTTGGTCGAATTTTTAGAAGGAGGAATATCGAATTTTGGAGGAGAGATTTGAATTGGAAATGGAACATAGGTTATAAATTTATGCTGTAGGGGCACATGGCACATAGGTTAGAAATGCATTTCCTAACACACGTACATGTCGCTAAATGTATGGTGTCGTTATGCAATCCACATGTACATGTCGTCATATATATGGTGTCATTTTGCGACACACATGTACATGTCGTCAAATATATCGTGTCATTCTGCAACACACAGGTGTCATGTCACTAAATGTATGGTGTCATTATGCGACATATTGATGCCGCGATATATAGTGAGTTTTTGGTGAAATTAATATTTGGTTTCCCGCTAGTAATTTTTTATGGATTCTGTGACATACTAGAACCCATGTCGCCAATATATCTAAAAAATAGCTCTTGGAGACATAAAAGACCCTATGTCGCTAAAAGTGTTGCTAAAAATATAATTTCTTGTAGTGTTTCTAGTGTGGGATATTCCAACAATCTTAAACAAAGAATTCATTTAAAATAGCCATTTTGCATCTAAATAATTTGTCATAATACACATAAATGGATAAGTTTGTTTACTAATTCATATATCTAAAATTTAAAAAGAATTTACTAATATTTCAAAACTTTGTTTCAAAGTTTTTTTTTTAACTTTTCAAATATTTCAAGCTCTAGTAATAGATCTAAAAACTTTTGTAAAACAAGAATTTAGTGTCTAATTATATAAGCATAATATTATTCACTCTCACAAAATGTAAATATTGTTCATCATAAATCATATATTTTGTTAAGTTAGTTTTGTACGAGCAAATGGATAAGTAAATTATCATAATAAAGATCCTTGTGCACTGATGCTTAACTGTGTTTATCTAGCATCAATTGTATCCTTGCCATAATAACATTTATAGTATTTATTTAAAGTTTTCGTGCCCTTATTTTTTTTATTTAAAGAGTTTTTTTTGTATTTATTGCATTGTTCAGCTCTAAGGGTCTGCTTGAAATGATGGTTAAGAGAGTTAAGTGAGGAGAGAAAAAACTCTGCCTGGTTTGATGGTGGGGATTTAGGAATGGGGTCATATAGGGTTAATTGAGGGTTTTTTTAGCTTTTTTTTGTCCATTTTTTCAACCCCCAAATCAGAGGGTTAACGAGGAAAATTAGGTTTTGTTTAAAAGTCACAAATATCCATTACTTGTTCCATAAAATATTTTGACTTTCTTCTCCATTTTTCTTGCTTTTAACATATCGTTTCGTAGCTTCCCGACTTTGTCCTTAGTTTTGACAAGTTTTAATTGATAAACCAATCAAATATAATTTTATGCAATATGTAATAAGGCATTTGGTAACTATTGTCTTTTTATAAATCCTACTCCCATTCAAAACCTCCAATCCAAGCAAGAGCTGTTAAACACACCCACTTAACTCTCCATCCAATCCAAAAAATGTTACATGTATTGAATCACACCCCCTCACTTAATTTCCTTTTGCTTAACTCCATTTGTCACGACCCGCATCCGCTTTTCAGGATACGAGTACGTAGTCAAGTCCAGCCTACGCCGCAACATCGGTGGTAGTACGTTGTCTATACCTCAATAATAATCTCAAACCAAATAAACAATATGTGATCTATTTTCTCGTTCACAATAACTAATTTATTTATAAATCTAATAATACATCAAAATGACATTTGGGAACAAACTCGCTTAAATTAAAAAACTATATCTATCTAGAATCTAAGGTTGGCCTTAATATGTCTCTATCTCCACCCGAAGGGTCCAAAGTGCAAAATAGCAAGTCACCTGCAACGTATCTAGTCAGAAAATGAGCAAAGTACAACCTATTGCAATAATGTAACTCAACATAAAATAAAGCTAGATAGAGATGCAATATAATAATAAAGAAAATATGTATATGAACTGGAAATAGTAAACACGTACAAGATGACCACTGGCAAAAACATATATAAACAAGATAACTAGACAATGAATATGGACAAGTAAAGACTAACAGACAGTGTGTGTGAACTATCTTTCGACATGTGAACGACTGGGCTAATACGGCACATCATGTCGATGGCTATCCACATTTATAAGGTACGGCTAATCCATACGTGAGTTGTATGACTTAGCTATCCACATTAACGTTCATTGGGATTTGTTCACAAACCTACTTAGCATTTCTCTCCCGACAAACTAACACAACAATAACAAGCAATGATACAACAAGTCATATCGTGTCACAATCGTGTCTCAACGGGATAGTAAATGAAAACACAATGAAGAGTGACATTATAATGTACTAAAAACATAAAGCGATAGTTTACTTGCCTCGATTAGTTTGGAGTTGACATGTGCAACACAATCTCGATTTGGTTGAGACTTGAGAGTTGTTGTAATTATGGCTAACCGCTACTAATTCGGTGAATCACCGGCCATCTATGGGTTCTACAAATTAAACAAAATATTAAACTATTTTTTGAAAATTAGTATGATATAGATCTATTTGTCAGCTTTTCAAACATCAAACGGTTCACTTAACGGAGTTCGGGATCTCCCGGAAACTCAAAAACAGTACGATATGTCGATATTTTGGACAACTGACACTCAAACAATTTCAAAAAATTCACATTCACAATTACAGAAAAAATTATAGATTTGGAAAGCTAACCTCGATACGTTTCTAACAAAAAAATAAAGGTGAAACGGTGTCCGGAGTTGGTTGCAATGGCTTCAGAAGTTGCTATAGGTTCAAACAACGAAGCTGAATTTATGACAAATTTTGGGACTATTTTGGACGAAACAAAGAGAAATTTTGGAAAAAAAAAATATGAGAGATGACATAGGTTCAATAGGTATATATTATGGATAGCAATTATTTAATTAGGATTAGATTGGAAGGATTCTGGTTTTAGGGAAGCATAATGACTCCTTAAATAGATGGAGATTGACTCAATTTCCTAATTTGAAAAGGTCAAAAAATCTAATGAATAAATCTTTTCATTAAATTCAAATCAAATCAATCTCAAATCTATATTGATCGAATCTCAATCCGTAGCTAGTCATAATAATAGTTTAAAATAATATCCAATATTATCAAATAAAAATTAAAGTAAATATGCACAAATTCAAATCTTATAAAATAATTTAGCAAATCTTTTTATTAAAGATAATAATCATTAATTTTAAAACTAAATTAATCAAATCTAAATTTAATATTTGATTACAATATAATTCAAATTAACATTATTTAAACAATATTTTTATAAACCCAAAAATCTAATTTTGAAAATATAATTTGGCAAAACTATTTTATCATTCGAAAATACCTAGATTTTTCTTTATAAACAAAAAATATTTTTCAACACAATTATTTAAAATAAAACTAAAAATAAATAAATAAAATTTTGAAACTCCGAAAATAAGGGTTCCACCACTTAACTCTGTTTATCCCCCCCACCACCCCGACCAAAGCAAATTAAAATATCCAAGCAAATCCTAGGTATTGGTTTTAGTGCATGGAGGTATAAGTATTCCCTCCCTTAATTCGTGACATCTATTTTAGTAAAATAATTACAATATCTTTCTTTTGAAAGGGAAATAATTCTCAATAAATTGATCTTGATATACTTCGAATATAACTAGTAATACTTTGATTTTCAGGAGGTGACTTGGAATAGAACAATTAATACTTGGAATAGAACTATTAATACTACTAGTAATTCCAATAAATTGATCTTTTTATATATATGAACTATTAATACTTGGAATATAACTAATACTACTAGTAATTCCAATAAATTGATCTTTATATATATATATATATATATATATATATATATATATATATATATAAATATATATATATATATATATATATATATATATATATATATATATATATATATATATATATATATATATATATATAATATATATATATATATATATATATATATATATATATATATATATATATATATATATATATATATATATATATATATATATATATATATATAATTTTAAAAAAAATATATGTATAATTAAAAAATATGTATAATTTTAAAAATAATTTTACAATATCATAATTAATTACTTATATAATATGATAAAAAAAATACTTAAACCTCAACTTTATTTTCTCCAAAAGCAAGAATTGTTGTAGCTTGGTGATGATCGATTAAGTTGAAGCCTCCAAAATCTTTTTTCTCGAACTCTTGCGATTTTTGCACTTCAGTATCCAAAAAATAGTTAATTCACCGAATAGAGCATTATAGCAATTGAAAGTTATTAGGAAAATAAAATAAAATTTGTTGGAGTAAATTTGGATGAATTAATCTCTATTTATAGAAATTTTTCGGATGCCATGGAACCACAAATCCCTTTATAAGGACATTATTGTCATTGTTAGCAAAATTGACCAAAATAATCACAATTAACATTAATAGATGGCCAAATAATGGGAAGGCTAAAATATTCTCATGTTTTTAAGGGATATCCGACCAATTTTTTTTCTAAAATCGGACTTGGATCTTGGGGGGAGGGGCAACCAGTCTGACCCGATTAAAATGTTGGTCAGGCCAGTCCTAGGACGGATTTTGGGCCGTCCAACATACCTTATTATTTTGACAAATTGGGTTGGTAGGGAGAACTAAGAAATTTTAGCTATTCATAACTCCAATTTCTTAGGATTTGAATATCTCGAAAAAAAACTTTGATACAGTAGGGGGTATCAAAGTTTTGATACCCTCTATATATGACATGTGGATCCCTCCCGCTTCGTAAAACGTGTACAGATATATATACACACATAAATTTTGAGGAGGTCCACATGTCATATATAGGGGGTATCAAAACTTTGATACCTCCTACTATATCAAAGTTTCTCTTATCTCTAAGCAAATAGCAAGAATTTGGAGGGCTAATATAAAATAAAGTATATCTATTTCCAAGAAACTATGCAATAAAATTCTAAAATTAATTGCAACTAACCGTACTAACCCTTTGTAGTGTTTCCACTTTGCGATCGTCATCATCAGGTGTTCACATGTAAAGTATAACCTAACAATAATTACAATTGTCACAAAAAGTAAAATAGAGAAGAAAATATAAATAAATAATTAGATAAATATATAAATAAGGGGGAACAAAGAGAGCATTTGAGCAACACCACCAACAATGTTTCAGAAACAGAGACACCTCCTCCTCTCTCTCTTCCTATGATCATTCTCTAATAGGTATATCAACAAATCCCTCTCTATCGATATTCCTCTTTTTTCCTCGGCAACAAAGCCCTATTTTTTTTTTTACATGGGCCCAATTGATGGAATGGCTTCGTTCAATCTGATTTCGATTCAGGTTGCTCCTTTTTGGTCTCTTGAATCCGCCGAGAATCGAAAGATTCAATTTTGGCATGATTTGGGTTGTGATGTTCCCATTTTGGGGGTGGAATTGTAGGTTTTTGGTGGATGATTCGATGGGGGAGATCTGTGGATTTTGTTGTGGTTGATGTGGGCTTATGTGGGTATTGATTGGATTGACATAGATGGGGGTTGTGATTGAGTTTGATGGTCCAAGTGTAAATTAGGTTTGGTCCGGGATGCATATATGTAATTTGGTTATAAGAAGTAGTGATTTTGATTGGAGATAAAGTGAGAGTTTTGTTTAGATAATCACTAACAGTAGGAAAAACTTTGATGTGAAACCGTGATTCCAAACCAAGGCAACTATGTTGCACAAATAAGAATACCACACGATAAGGTTGCAACATCGAATTCTGCATGTCCTAGTGTATTTTGGAGTTTTCTTTATTGTGTCCGATGTATCCTGTGTTCGACACGACACTGACCTGGCACCAAATTTCAGAGTGTATGTGTTTCCTACCAGTAGTAAGGATTTTGATTTTTTTTTTCCTAGAGATAGTGTTTTAAAAAAAAACCATTTCACACAAATCTTTTTTGTTTTTTGTTTTCTTATTAGTTTTCATTATATGCTGCAGTAGTGGTTCTTATTTTGGAGACAGTATATTTTTTTTGGACATTTAGCTTTTGATTTGGGGAAGACATTTTGAGATGGTTGAAATGGAATGCTCCCAGAGTACTTGTAACCGCAATATATCTTTGAAGTTGAAAGGAGTATTCTGTAATATGGTTATAAGACCAACCGTGCTTTATGAGTTTGGGTGTTGTTTTATGGACCAGAGTGCTTGGCGATTAAGGAACAACATGCCCAAAAAGTTATTATAGCTGAAATGAGAATGCATAGATGAATTAGTGAAATATATTAAAGGATATGATAAGAATGAGTGTATCCATGAAAGGTTAGCGGTGACGCCAATTGAGGACAAGATGAGAGAAAATCGTCTTATATGGTTTGAAGTTTGAACTTGTGCAAAACAAACCAATAATATGTTCTAGTAAGGAGGAGCAATAATATAGTAGTTAAAGGAGCTGCTAGGACTAGAAGTAGGCCTAAGCTAACATGGATTGAAGTTTTAAAGAAGAATTAGTGTTAAGAGGACATGACCGACAACGGACCCCAAAAATTTGGGATAAATGCATTGTTTTATTTAGCTTTTGATTAATGGATATGTTGCACGGACACAAGCCACACGGTATGGACACAACAGATTTTGGTGTGCCCTAGTGTATTTCAAAGTGCCTTGTAGTGTTCCATATGTATCCGACATGGACACAATACGATACATCACCAGTTTTGGGTTAATGGGTATCTGTGCTTCCTGGGTTAATGCTGAAAAATTATAGGATTTAATTTACACCCATTTACTAATTATCACCCTGAACATAAGAAGAATATTTTGTGCAGAAATGTTAACAAAAGCCACGATTAGAATTATGAAGTGTCCATGTGCGTAGTTAGTAATATTCTACTTGATTTATGAATATACATCTTATTTTTCCATTTGCTTTGCTGCAAACAATGTTTTATCTAACTTGTAAATTAGCTTGTTGAAAATTTATGCTTATTTGACGACGGGATCATTTTAATTCTTTTTGAATGGTTACATGCAGGCTTGTCTTTATGCAGATTCAGTAAATATTGACTCCGTACTTTCCTTTTTACTCCATATCTTCTCATAGTTACTCCATTTCTCCATGTGGGTTGCCATGATGCATCCAAAGATTTTCTTCATCACATAGTTCTCTTTGTGTGTATTGCAAGCTCTATAAAAAAAATCTCTCTCCCTATTTCACATAAAGTTTCACTTCAATTCCTGTGATACCTTGCTTTTGGGCTTGGGTTAGGAGAAGCTGTAAATGGTTAAAAGGTGTTTCTATTTACCAAAATACTATATATCAGTAATATAAACGGATTAGGTTTTACGAAGTTATATTTCATTTATTATTTTCCTTTCAAATTACAGGTATGGAGTGTGTTGATGAGCAGAGAATATCATGTTGCAGTGCCTAGAGGGGTTTACACACTTCTTTGGTGTTCTGTTAAAGTGCTGTGATCTCGACCTCTACAAGCAAGCAAAGGGCCTTGAAGATCCGGAAATTTTGGCAAGAGAAACAGTTTGTATGTTTGAATATCACATTTTGTTTAGCTAATGATAGCTTCAATAGAACAACAGCCTTATTCTAATAAATAAACCGTGTCAGATGCCATTTATTCTGTATATAGTAGACAACCCATTTAAGATGTGGGCTTAAGACTAACTCTGTATGCTTTCTTTGTTTGCAGTCAGTGTAAGTGAAATAGAAGCATTGTACGAGTTATTTAAAAAGATCAGTAGTGCTGTGATCGATGATGGGCTGATCAATAAGGTTAGAACCTTGATTACCATGCGCCTCTCAACATTATCAGGGTTTTCATTAATTAAAGTATTGAGATATATCACATTTGACATGGGACCAAACTACGTCACTGCAGGAAGAGTTCCAGTTAGCCCTATTCAAGACCAACAAAAAGGAGAGCTTATTTGCTGATCGGGTATTCTCTTGTTGCAAATAAGTGTTCTAAATAAATGTCATCATATCATTTCCCATTTATGAATCTTTGGCTATCATTATGATCTTCTTGTAATATTTGACAGTTGACACATTAGTAGGTTGTTTTATAGTTCCTATTGCTAGATATAATCAAGTTTGACTTAAAAAAAAAACTTCAGTTCTTTACATTTTAAACACGTGCAACTTTGTCAGGGATTTTGGTTTGCTGCTCTAATGACTTGTTCAATAATAGAGCAATTTATTGTTTCCACAAGAATATTAGGGATTCTAGTGTTTCTGCATCTTCTTCTTACATGAAATGTTCTTAAAATTTACAGGTATTTGATTTGTTTGATACAAAACACAATGGAATTTTAGGATTTGAAGAGTTTGCACGGGCTCTCTCTGTCTTTCATCCAAATGCTCCAATTGATGATAAGATTGAATGTAAGTAGTAATGTTTTTCATTGATTTTATCTGCATTGAAATATCTGATTGTATATACTAGCTTACCACTCAATATCGGATCCTATTGCCAGTTTCTATGTGAATGTTGAACGTGTGTTTAGTTCATTAATCATTACATCGAAATAGATCCTCATCATCATCAAGCAAGCCTTCTCCCATTAGAACGGGGTCGGCTATGGAGCCCTAGATATCTCCATAAAAGAATTGGCACTTTTTATAATCGTCTGTTTACTTGAAGTCAATTCTCTATGCTGGTGCAAAATTCCTAGGCAAGGTAGCAATGAGCACAAGAGGGATGTCATAAAACCTAGCTCACTAGTTGGCAGGTAGCTAATAGACCTATCGTTTGGCTATGTAGTTTAAGTTCATGCAAGCAAGAAACATCCTCCAAGGTCCCCTATTATAAAGAGTTTACACGAAGAGGTAAGATGATGCAATTTTCTATAGGGAATTGACTTCATCTCTATGACACATTAAGCCAAAGAGAGAAAAGAATGACATTCCTATGAATGCATAAAGTTGATCATCATCATCCAAGCCTTGTTCAATCGGAATGGGTTCGTCTGTAGAGCACAAAATACTCCATAAAATAGTTGACGAAGTTGTTATGACCGACTATCAAACTGAAGCCAACTCTTTATGTTGGTGGGCTGGCTGGCGGTTGGTAGGTAGGTAGACCTATCTTTTGGATTTGCAGTTGAAGAGTCAGATGATACATAGGGAACTGCATTAATATCTATGAGACATTAAGACACAGAGTGAAAAGGAATGACAATCGTGAAGATGCTTACATTTAATTCTAATACTATATTCATCTGCATCAAATAAGTACATACTTTTCTTGAGAAGGTAACTCATTTTGGATGGACATGTTGCGTTATTTGGTAAGACCTATCGAGAGATTGGACCAAAAGCTTGAGAACCTAAGACAATTTATGCAAGCTGATAATTGGGAAAATTTTAGAAAAAAAGATTCAAATCTACTCCTAGCTAGTTATGTTATAACCTATGCTCTCCTAATAAAAGTTTGTTGTAGGACCTGCAGCGGAGCAGTGAGTGTGAAAAACTAATAGCACCTTCATACTTTGAACGTTGACCATTATTATGAAGATCTTTTACAAGCCTTTTGAACTGTTGTACTTTGGAAGGATCAAGAGTGCTATAAGCCTGCTGAACTGAATCTTATTTGGTTCTGATGGGGAAGGAAACCCGTCTATTCCTTGGCTGACTCTTACATGAGCATGAAATATAGTTGAGATCAGAAGTTTTAACTAATACCAGAGCATTATAAAGCTATTTGACAATATTTACAATGTCCTTTTTCAGATTTTGTATACGATAGTAATGTAATTTAATTTCAAGCCCCATATATTTCAAAACTTATATCTTTCAGACTAAGTAAAAGAAGAAACTGTAACGGTGAGGTCTGTTGGCTAGTCAACACTGGAGCCCTACAGGAAAATGATTAAATTCTGAAGTAAAGTTAAGATTTCAAAGAGCAGAATCCAATTAGTCAAAGGAAAAGTTCGGTGTTTGACTTGCCAGTTGGAGATCATCGAACTATGAGAGAAAGAGTTGAGGGTCAGACCTTTTTGTCTAGAGATGACATATCTGATTAACTCCTGCAGTGAAAAGGTTCCTTAATTCATTCACACACACTGTCTGGAACTGGAAGTTGTTACTTTGTTAATAGATGAACCTCCCGTCTTCTTTTGTCATGCTCATAAGGTTCACATCTCATATATCATTACTAAATTATGTGTTTTCATCATAAGCTACCTCAAACTGGATATGAAGAATTGTGCCATGATTATATTTTTCTAACCATCATATGTCTACGATTATCTTCTTCCTACAAAATGTTCTAAAAATGATTGCACAAGGCTGCAGTTACCTAGCTGTAGTTGCCTGAATGCCTGCATGTCTGTTAGTATATGTGTTTGTGTGTATGTTATGTTTGTCTCTGTCTCTGTGTAGGAGAAGACTAGGTTGCCCGATAGTTTTTGGGGGGAAACATCGCTGCAAAGTCTACATTGGCAAATGTAAATAAAAAGAGGCAATGTTTTCTTTGATGTAGAACATTGAAATGGTCAAAACAAGTTATTTAAATCTGTTGGTGTTCTCTTTCCAATGAAGTTATAGCTTACAAAATAATATAGATTGCATCAAGAAAATGGTGTTTTCTTAGATCTATGATGCAGAAATATCGAAGACCAATATCCATTTCACGATGTGTTTATGTCTACTTATGTTGAGATGTTCTGGTTAGGGAGAGTGATATGATGGCAGTTGAAGGGCCTGCTACGACTGGGAGTTAAGTAAATAATCTGGATCTAGTGAGTATGCATTCAGTTTTCCTAAATGAAGGCAGTGAGCTACTTTAACGGATGATATGACCCTTGAAAGGAAACCCAACAAGCTGCCCCCAAAAATTTGGAACAAAATTTTGTTGTCGTCTTCTATAAGTTGTAAAAAAATGAGCAAAGACATATGTAATCCTCATGTCACTTATGTCAGTCTAATCCATACCCGTCACACTTCTTTGCCGTGTGTATATATATATATATATATATATATATATATATATATATATATATATATATATATATATATAGGGGAGGGATATTGCACCAAACTTATTGCATCAATTGTTGCACCAAACAATCTCAACCACACATTTATTTCAATCATGTGGTTATAAAGCATGCTGACGTGGCAACAACTTTATGGAATGCTTTATAACCATATGATTGAAATAAATGTGTGGTTGAGATTATTTGATGCAACAATTGATGCAATAAGTTTGGTGCAATATCCCTTCTCATATATATATATATATATATATATATGGAAAAAGGTACTTTGTATATGTAAAAATTTGAAGAGTCTACAGATCAGATCTTGGAGGAGACTTGAAGTTCTCCATCACTTTTACATCAAATTCTATGTTGTGAACCACTCCAATAATGGACGTAGTCACCAGCTCAAAAACTCTATTGTTTCTTTCCTTCCATATATGCCAGACCGCGGCTGCCAACCGAATCCTTGCTGTATTGTTCCACTGGGAATTCCGATTCCTTTCAACCATGATATCTGCCACCTCCTTCCTCCAACTTCGAGAGCCATGAGTCTGTATGCTGAGCTGAGAACACTGATGTTGCCAAACGGATGATGAGAAGGAACATCTAAAGAAGATGTGTTCCGTAGATTCATGATCTTGTTTGCACAGCTCACACAATGGTGATGGAATCTGCACACCAAATCTCACCAGACGGTCCCGAGTAAGCAACTTCTCAAGACAGTTTGTATAAGCAGAATTGTATTTTGGAGGCCATCCCCTTGGTCCACACCACCGATGCCAGCTCCATGGGAGGATGAACCTCCCTAATAGACGCGTAGATAATCGATTGGAGAAAGGTGTGCTGTCCAGTGTCCGTCCACACCCATCGATCCCCTTTCGGACTTTGACTATCCACCTGGATCTCTTCAATCTCCTGTCGAAACTGTCGCGTCATAGGGTGAAGATCCGCTCTCCACACCCTCCCACAGAATAGCGCTCACCCAGGCCCTCCTTCCCGCCGCTGGTAATGCTTGCCAACCAACTAGATCCGCCATGCTCTGATGGTTGATCCAAGGATCCCACCATAGGTCAGTAGTTTCTCCATCTGTCATCACTCTGGAAATAAGTTCCTTCAATGTATTCCGATGGGATAGTAAGTTCTTCCAAGTAACATAGTCGTTATTGGCTCGGATTTTCCAAAAAATCTGGTCCTTCATATACCTCCCCTTCATCTACACCGCCCACAAGGAATCCTGGGCAAGAAATTGCCAAGCTTGTCTCAATCCCGCATTCTCAGGCAGGGTCTACAAAGACTGTAGACCGACACCTCCCTCCTCCCGAGGTCTGCATAGAGTAATCCATCATATAGAGTGCAAGTCTCCTCTCTAGATAAAGTTAGCGTAGAGTCTTTCAATTTTACTAATGGTCGTAGTCGGCAACATGAGAGTCTGCAACCAGAATCGAGCAATGGCATAGATGACGGATCGAACCAGCTCGATGCGCCCTCCAAAGGATAAGCTTTGGGCATGCTACCTCTCAAGACGGCGCTGTGCATAGTCCACCAGACTTTGACATTCATTCTCTTTGGTGTAGTTGATAGACAACGAGATTTTCAAATATTTGACTGGTAGATCTCCCTTCTCAATACCAAGAAGTAAAGCCCTCTCTTCCTTCTGCTGACAATGCTTGTTAAAATAGGCCATACTCTTATCCTTGTTCAGTTGTAGACCAGTCAACGAGCCAAACCGTTCTATAATCAAGTTCAAAGCCACAATCCCATGATACGAAGGAACTAGAAAGACCAGCAAGTCATCCGCATAGATAAGATGGGATACATGAGGATGTACCCGCTTGTACAGCGGGGTGATGTGACGTTATGGATCGCCACATCCATGAACGATGTAAAAAACTCCATGACCAAGGTGAAGAGGTATGGCGATAGCGGGTCCCCTTGCTGAAGCCCTCTAGAACTGCTGAAGAAGCCATACGACTGGTCCCTGACTAGGACAGAGAACGAGGAAGTGGAAATGCAGACCCGAACCCTATCCACCCAAGTACGATCAAATCCCATAGCAAACATAATATGGCACAAACTCCCTATTGACAGAGTCATATGCCTTTCGCAGATCAAGCTTGACACACTTTATCTCCTCCAGGCTGTTGAAGTCTTGTATCAGCTCATGGACAAGCAGACTGTTATCAGCAATAGACCGTCCCTTCACAAAAGCCGCTTGGTTACTAGACACCAGGTCCTGCATAATCTGCTCTATACGTCTCCACATCAAGTGAGTGATAATTTTATATAAAAAGTTGCAGCAGGAGATAGGACGGAAATCGCTAAGAGATGTCGCTCCTTCGGTATAAGAGTCAGAAAAGTATGGTTGAGCTCCTTAAGCAGCTTGCCGTTGTCGAAGAAGTCTCGGACAATCTCCAGCACCTCCTTCAGAATATCTCAATGGACTTTATAGAATTGGCTCCCAAAACCATTCGTGCCAGGAGATTTGTTCGAGTCCGCATGGCGCACAATAGCTTCAATTTCCTCCATTGTCACTAGTGCCAGTAGTACATTGTTATCCAGTGGGGTAACTAGTCTCTTGCATACAATCTCCGGAAAGTCAGATAGATAAGAAGTTTGATTGTAGAGCTCAGTATAGTACCTGACTGCTTTCTCCTGTAATGCAGTAGCGTTGACCACCTCTTTGCCATCTATTCCATATAACTTTGAAATATGATTACGATGTTGGCGGACCCGGATGATGTCATAGAAGAACTTGGAGCATTTGTCACTATCACGCAACCAACTACATTTGACTTGCTGAGCCAGCTCGATCTCTTCCAGTGCACGTAGCGCCCTGACCTCCCTACAAAGGTCCTGCTCCGTCGCTGTAAGATCACTATTGAGAATGTCTTCTTGTAACGCAATATGCGCCTCCCGAAGCTGGTCCTCCTTTTCTGCGAGAGGGGTATGTCGTGACCCTCTCGCCCAGAATTTCAAACCAGCCTTCACCCGCTTCAGCTTCTGAACTATGCAAAATTGGAAATTTTTCTCAACATGAGTGCCCCAACCCGCCTGGAAAATCTCCGCATAGCCAGTCATGCAGCTCCATTTGTTGTTGTACCTGAAAGGACGTGTCTTTTGGGAGGCAACCGTCGATAGATAGATGCAAACTGGCGAATGATCACTCGTGCCGGCTGGGAGGCACTCAACAACCACATTATGAAACATTGTAAACCACTCCCGATTTTCCAAAGCACGATCCAGTTGGCAAGCAACTCGTTTGTGAGTAGCTTTATTATGCCAAAACCAGATGTGACCCGTTCTATCCACCGCCTGCAGACCAGATCGCAGAAGGCAACTTTAGAAGTCCTGCAAGACCCCATCTGGAACACGCCGGTCTCCCAATTTTTCGTGACTGAAAAGTAGGGTATTAAAGTCCCCTATCAACAGCAGTGACATATGGAACTGATTCTCAGCTACAATACTAACTTAAAAAATCTTCTCCTATAAAGTCTCCCGCAGCCGCCTGTCGTTGTTGCCATACACCGCTCCCAAGATGAAAGCCACCCCCCTTATTAGTGAAAGACACAGCAATCAGTTGATCTGACAAATGAATTACCTGTCCAGCCCAGCTTTTGCTGTCCCAGCTCACCCAGATACGCGCAACCCCTCCTACCTCCAAGTTATGCACCTGACACCACTAATGTTGGGTCCTTCGTTGTAGCAGTCTAGGCGATTTAATTTTAGTCTCTAATAGCGCTACAATGGAATATGCTTCCTGCCTCAACACCTCTCTGATCTCCTTCCATCTCCCTATCGCACACGTACCTCGGACATTCCAAGCTAATATAGACATTTAATATCCAGAAGATGACCCCTCAACATCTTCAGAGCTGCCATTTGGGGGAATAGCGTGCTCCATATGACCTTCGGCCGCTGCACTCTCCGGAGACACCTCAAGAGGCAGGCTAAACCCGCTGAGATCACCACCACTTTCACAATGGTCCTTCCATCTAGGATTAGCTACACAAAGATCTGAAGAGACCGTAGTCAGTATCCCTATCACATCCTGCCCTCCATCCTCTCTAGGGATTACCGTTCGACGCTTTCTGCTTGTGCTCTCCTTCGACTGATTGTTACAGTCTTCTATCACCTTCTTTTCGAGGTGCCCCCCCTAACGGCCTAGAGACTTGTGTCGTCTGGACTGGAAAACAATAGTCTGCCCAGGAGTAAATCCGCTCACGACATCAGTAGCATCCTCTCCTAAGGTCTGACCGTCTCTCTCCATCTCCATTCCGCTTTCGGTTCCCACCTCAATGCTATGATGGCCTCCAGCATCAGTTATATCTCCATGAGTCTGCATCATCCGATCCGCCCATTGAGAGATAAGATTGACCTAATTAGCAACGGCCCCTTCCGCACTTGGTTGAGCCCCCTCCATCATTGAGGTGACCGCCTCCTGAGGATAAGGCTATGTTGTGAAAAACATGCTTAAGCAAAAACTGAAATTTGGACGCCTCGCTTAGGGAGATCTCGTCCCAGAAAAGCGACCATCACTTGGGCGCGCTTAGGCGGCACTTAATATCGCCTCGCCTAGTGTTAGCCGCTGGAAAAAGTATCTTGGTTAAAAAAAACAAAAAATAATCGACCCTGAAGAAGATAGGAACTTTGGAGACTTTAGCTTTTATGTTTGATGGTGTTTTGATGACTAGTAGTATGTATGCATTGTGTGACTTGTTGACTATTTTGACCATGGTATTTTGATGACTTCGCATTTTGATTCTAGTATTTATATTGTTACTTTGTTTGATTGATAATTTGTATTGTTATTCATGCATATACTAGTAGTATTGTATGAAAAAATATTGAAATTTATGTCTATATAGAGTATTTTACATGTAGAAGGCTCCATGGGTAAAAATGGGTGAAGTGCTAACTAAGTGCCGCTTAAGCACCGCTTAAGCGAGGAGCCAACTTCGTCGTCTCACCTCGCCTCACGCTTAATATAACATGGGGATAAGGTACTCCACTACCATCACGTAGTCCTCTATCTCCAAGAGTATCAGTCTCCCCTGTCCTCCCTTATCACCGATGGGTCCCCTGATCTCCCCTACCGGACAGCTTTTCGAGGGATGACCGAAACATTTACAATGGCAACAAACTAGTGGCACAAACTCATACTGCACAGTCTGGCGAAAGATCCTACCGGAAGGCACCTCATACTCAACGAAAGGCGGTAGATCAACACTCGCATCTACTTCAACAAAGATCCGTGCATATCCTATACGGGTTCTGTACGCCGTAGCTTCATCGGCCTTGATTGGCTTACCAATGACACTAGCGATCTTCATCATCATAGAGATGCTCCAGTGATTAGCTGGTAAACCCGATAATCTGATCCATATCGGAACCGTAAGAAGTACTTCATGCTCATAAGTCGACTCAGGCGTCCATGCTTTCATGATAATAAGTCTGCCATCAAAGATCCACGGTCCTCCCTGAAGAACCCGTTCCATGTCCTACAAGTAGAAACACACGAGGTAGAAGCCATTTTCTCGTGAGAAAAACTCCATACCGCCTCTCGGCCTCCAAACTCGCGCCGCGTATGCACGGATCTGTCTGTAGAACGGTCTCGAGCCAAGCACATATAGAATGACGGAGTTGCGCCAGTAGTCCGCTGTCTCAGCAAGATCTTCCTCCGTAAGGGTCGTCCGAAGTTTGTGTCCACCATCTTCGGCTGGACATAAGACATTTGCGTTGGCAAGCTAGCCACTCCAATCAACATATTCGCGTAGGATTTCGGGACCCCGACCTTTTGTTGTTCTCCAGCAACCCGCTTGCCCTTATCCACAGCTGACCATCGTTGTTGAGGCATTGGTGGTATAGACACGTTATTCGACATTTGGCTAGAACTTCCATCCTGTCTCCTAGTCACCCCCGAGCTGCACCGCTAACGTGTCTCCGTACCACGTATCGATGGTCGCCACCCCTATGGTGATCGCCTCCCAATGTCCCACCTAGCCGTCGAGCTTCGCCATCCCCTTTAGAGTTACGCCTTCTAATCACCGTAGTCCATCCTGCCTCCTCCTCAGGGTCCGTACTATTCGGATTCCGTCGAGCGTCGTCACCTACAGTGCCTTCGCCTCCGGCCGGAGCCCGACCCAAGCTACCGCCGCTCCTGGCCGACCCGCTTCTGGCCGTGCCACCCCTAGCCGACCCGCTACTGGTCGCGCCGCCTCTGGCCAACCCACCATCCGTGCCGCCTCTGGCCGACCCACCATCCGTGCCGCCACTGTCACCGCCCGCGCCCCTGACCGGCACACGCCCAGTCGACCTGCTCCCAGTCGACCCGCTTCCAGTCGCGCAGCCACCGCACGCGCTGCCGCCATCTCCCGTGCAGCCTCCTGGCCGGCCTGCTCCCGGCCGACCTGCCACCGGGTGCGCCGGGGTCCCAGGTGAGGGAACCCCTAGGGTTTGCCATCGCCCGATCGTCCGCTCCCGAGTCGCCCATTATATATATATATATATATATATATATAGAGAGAGAGAGAGAGAGAGAGAGAGAGAGAGAGAGAATAAGGGAGGTAGGGTGCCACCTCACGGGAGGGTGTCTACTTGTCACCCCCCCATGCTATCATCATGCACATGGGTACATGATGATAGCATGTGGGGGGTGACAAGTAGACACCCTCCATAGGGTGGCACCTCACCTCCCTCGTCCTCTATATATATATATATATATATATATATATATATATATATATATATATATATTCACTTAATTATCCTCTACTTTTCCCTTTGTTCACTTGGCTATCTAGATTTTTTTTTTGTTCACATTTATTCCTTGAACTTCTAAGTTATTATCAATTTGCTACCTACTGTGAGAATTCACAAATTTATGTTGATAATACCCTAAACCCTAATCCTAATATGTCACAATCTTATTCCTCCTTCCATTCCTAAGCGTGAACTCCAAAATCATCATCTTTTTCCTCCTTCCTCATCCCTAAATCCTATCCCACCACCACCATCTTCTTCCTCCTAAACTCTAACTCACCATCATCATTCTTCCTCAATAAACCTTAAACCATCATTTTCCTCCTCCCTAAACCTGAATCCACAACCACCATCTTCTTTCTCTCCTCTTTTCAATTGGTGCCTCTGCTGACCGTTCTCTTTCACCCCTGCCCCCTCTCACGACGTTGAGCAACCCCTCCACTACCAACACTATCTTCTTCACGACTTCAGGAGTATAAATGTTATTTGCTTTCTTTTGTTGACAATTTCAGTGTTCATGGTATTTAAGTCATAAAATAAAGTTTAGGTATAAATGTGTACAAAAAATGTTGAGGGTATCCAAGTGAATGTAGGGCAAAGTTGAGGGTACTTACGTGCAAACAAGCCTATTTATTGATTGCAGTTGATCTATATATCTAATCTAATCAGTATAAATTTATGTTATAATTTAAAATACTCTTTGTCCTTTTACTTTGTTTCCTTGTTATTTCTCCCTACTTTTTCTTCTAACCTTTTTCCTTCTTGTTTTCTGTTGCCCTTTATATCCTTTTCCTACTAAAATATGCAATTAGGGAAATATAAATGCCCTAGATGTCCATGTGCATGTCACGGCAGCCATTGTTTGGATAAAACCTTTACTTGAAATTATATTTTACAGTAATTGCAATTTCTGTAGGTCTAAAGTCATGAATGATTACCTTTCGGCATAGTATCAATATTCACGAATTATTTGAAAAATTCGTGAATGCATAGCTGACAATATCAATGCGCAAATAATTCATGAATTCTCGAAAAAAATGGTAAGCTCGCAAAAAAATTGCTCTTTTCGAATTATTTGCAAACATTTTTTTTGAAAATTTTGGACGCTGTTGTTAATGTCTAATGGAAACCGTCTTAACAGCAACATCTTTTGTTTAGGAAAAATTTATCAAATGTCCAAAAATCGCAAAAGTTTTATGAAAAACCGACCGCAAAATAATATTTTATCGCGTGCCCAGAATTAGCGAAAAATATATAAAATGGTGTGGAATGACCTTTCTGCCCTTCTAATTTATTGAAAACACCTACGAAACCTACTCTTAAAAAAACGTTTCGATTCTTCCTCTTCTTCCATACGCTGCTCACTTTCGAATATAGGTTTTCTCCTCCAAAATTTTCAAACCTTACTTCAAAAACTCGTCAGTGACTCTCCATTCGCAATCTCCACTCCATGTCGTCATCATCAGTTCCCACTTCATCATCATCAGCATCAACTGGAACCCACTTCATCATCATTAGCATCAACTGGAATACCACTTCATCATCATCATCAGCATCAACCAGAATACTACTTCATCATCATCATCAACATCAACTGGAACCCCAGTTAGAGAAGAGAGCTGATGTGAAGAAAATTAAGAACTTTTTGTCATTTTCTGTGTTAAAATCACGGAGAATTGACATTCTTCGTGTTAAAAATACGGAGAATAGCCTTTTTTCGTATTAAATTGACGGAGAATGGCGTGTTAAAATGACGGAGAATGATCATTTTTCGTGTTAAAATGCAGGAGAATGGCCATTCTCCGTGTTAAAATAACAGAGAATTGCCATTTTCCGTGCTAAAATTACGGAGAATGGCCATTCTCCGTGTTAAAATGAATGAGAATGGTCATTCTCCATGTTAAAATGAATGAGAATGGTCATTCTTCGTGTTAAAATCACGAAAAATTTCATGACGGAGAATGGCCTGCAGGAGAATAGTCATTATACTGAGCCCTATGTTTATTCCATTAATTTGGACTTAGGACTTAGTAAAATAAACATATTAAATGAGATTCATTATACTGACTCCTAGGTTCATCCCATTAATTTGGACTTAGGACTTAGTAAAATGAACCTATTAAATGAGATTCACTATACTGAGTCTGTTCATCCCATTAATTTGGGAGTATTTAACCGACGACCACGTGGCATGTGGTTTGGACCATACTCACCCTATATAAGGGGGAGTTTTTATGAAGAGTCGTATCTTCATCTCTTAGCATTCCCAACACCATGCTTGACCCAGACTTAGCTTCGAACGACCGTCGTTGGCCTTGCACAAGTTGGCTGTTGGTTGTAGATCCCTTCGTTCAAAGAAGCTGTGTCTTTGTACAAGAGCTGCTGATGAGTGTCGAGATGTACCGGAATGCCCACCATAAGGAGTTAGAACCTGAGCGACGTCTTGGAGGTCTTGACGACAGGGTTTGGGTTGATTGCCAACCCGAAGAGCCACAGGTTGTTCTCTGCCCTGCTCATAGCGGCTGCACGCCTTTGTTAGGCTGGAAGAGCCTCAGGAGCTGCCGCGAGCCAATAGCTACTTCAGGAAGTGGTCTGCTCTTCCAGCCTCAGGGGCTACCGCGAGCCAATAGCTGCTTCAGGAAGTGGTCTGCTCTGACGAGTAAATGGTTCACTGCGCGTCTGGGGGGTTCTGTGGGCGCAGACCTTGATGGCGACTGTATTCACATTTTCTATCCGCAGTCTCTTGCCGTAAGGGTAGAAGTTATGAAGCTATTCAGTGTAGAGCAACAATTGCTTAGTTCTCACAAAAGAGTCCTACGATCATACTGTGAAGACTAACCCCATTATAGATTTTTAGGAGTTCTTTCCATATAATCACAAAGAATCTGTAATAGATCCTTGTAGGTGTGATTTTTAATAAAATAACTTTTTGTGATCTATTTTGTTGTATGTTCTGTTAAATTTTTTTCTGTTGTATGTTTCTGTTGTATCTTCTGCAAGACCCCCTTCAAAGTGTTAGAATGCAGAAGAATGACCATTCTCCGTGTTAAAATTATCGGAAATGACCATTTCCTGTTGTAAAATTACGAAGAATAACCATTCTTCGTGTTAAAATCACGGAGAATGGCCCTTCTCCGTTGTAAAATCACAGAGAATAGCTATTCTCCGTGTTAAAATCATGTGGAATGACCATTTTCTGTTGTAAAATCACGGAGAATGACCATTCTCTGTGTTAAAATCACGGAGAATAGCCATTCTCTGTTGTAAAATTACGTAGAATGGTTATTTCCCGTGTTAGAATGCAGAAGAATGACCATTACCCGTGTTAAAATCACGAAGAATGGCCATTCTCCGTGATAAGATCACGGAGAATGGCTATTCCCGTGTTAACATGCAGAAGAATAATCATTCTCCGTGTTAAAATCACGGAAAATGGCCGTTCTCCGTTGTAGAATCACGTAAAATGGTCATTTTCCGTGTTAGAATGCAGGAGAATGGCCATTCTCCGTGTTAAATTACGGAGAATGACCATTTTCCGTGTTAAGATCACGGAGAATGATCTTTTTTTTTTCCTTTTTTTAATGTATATCTTGATTGATATCATACTTTTCATTGTTTGTTTTATATCAATGAAGACAATCGAAAAGCTCAAAGAGATAAATAAAAGGCTCAGGAACGAGAAAACGAGCTTTAGAAACAAGTTGAATCGTTGCAGAATGAAGCCATTAAAAAGGACCTAATCGCCGGAAAACTTTAAATCTCTTCATGAAGATGATGATGAGCGATGATCGGAGTTCGACTGAAGAAAAGCACAGTGAACTACGAACGATCTTTGCGATATCTGCTGAAGATGAGAGCAATAGAATTCAGATCTCTCGTGAAGAAGAAGAAGACGAAAATCGCAATCAAAATATGGGTTTGTGAATTCAAATACATATATATGACCAAATTTGCGCGAAGGGGTACCTATGGTATTATCAAAATGGCAATTTTGTAAATACAGAGCATCTAAAGAGAATCTTGAAATATTTAACGTGAAAATACATAATGTTGGATATTTCATAAAACCCACCCTGCGGGTGGATTTTTCATAAATACCCACCCCGAAAGTGGGTATCTCAGTAATTTCCAGTTTTATTTAACATATATGGAAACTTAATTGGGTAATTGAATTTATGTCCCAACTCTTAATTGGGAAATACACTGACCTGATTTTATGGGCGCACATCAATGACATTTAGGATAGTAATTAGGAATGGCACACATGGGAAAGGCGACCACTATTTGAAAATGGAAAGATATTAAATAGTAAGATATTTACGCATAACTCAGTAGCCCCCTAATTATAGGTTTTTTTTTTCATATATACACACACACATGAAGAAGTGCTGAAATGTTTCCTGAATTCCAAACTTTTCAACCTCGTCGGATTATTCCAGAACCTCGAACTTGTGAATATGCCTTTCGGCCTAAGTAGTTAAAAACGTTATATATCGGTTATATAACCGATATATAACGGTATCGATCTGGCATCAATTTTTTTTTTTTTTTTGTGGGAAAAATTGGTAAAATATCGGTACCGATATTATCGGCCGATATGACCGATATATCAGTATATATCGGTTTTGAAAAAATCCGATATACAACGGTTAGGTTTTGTTAAAACCAAAAGTCGGAAAGAGAGAAGTACAAGGTCACGAGGTGTTATAGATTCACTCTCCTCACTTGTTCACGATGATGAATATATAGAGGATGAAGAAGATGAAGATGAACAAACTAGGAAAGAAGGTGAAGAAGATGGTGATGGTAAAAATGAAGAAAATGAAGTTGAAGTTGAGGCTAATGAAGATTATTAGATGTTGAAACTTGAAAGTTGAATTAGGATCTTTTTTTGTTTTCATATTAGTTGAACCGTTTTGAAGTGGTACTTTTTATATTGTAATGTTGGTTTGGGTATGAACCTTTTAGTTCTAATGCTTTAAGAAACTCTTCTTGCATATTTTATAATAGATAACTATTAAGTGTGTTGTTCATATATAAAAATTGTGTTAAAAATGCAAACCGATATTTACCGTTATAAATCCTATATATCAGTGATATATCAATAACTCTACTGGACCGTTATCATAAAAAAAACCGTTTTTAACTGCATAGCTTTCGGCACCACTTTCTACTATATCTTACTTACTAATTCTGACATTACATTGAGCACTTAATGTTTTGGCCGTATTGTGATCTAGTAACTATCCTACAACGTCTTCCATATAGCAGAATTTTCTTCTAACACAAGCCTGCTAAAATTTGCTAGCACGAATTGGATTTGTACTTCGCCAGTTATGTCATCCTGCAACAAGATCAGCCCACTGCAATAGAAGATGTACTACTACTATACTGTGTAGATTATCTTATTCAGACATTACAGTTTCAAATAATATCTGATCACATTATACTAAATTTGAACCTTTTATTAGCTGTTTTAGATTGGGTAATTCTTTGTGCTAAACCATTATAAATATAAATATGATTGTACAGTACTTACTTACAGAGCGTGACAGTTGACAAGTGAGTATTGACATTTTTTCCCCATTGTTTTTCATCATTGAGACTTGAATGTTTTCCAGTTGTCTCCATATTTTCCGTTTCGTCATATTCAATTTTACTTTGATTGGGATTTGTTAATGAAAGCAAACTTAGCAGTATTACTTTGCAGTCTCTTTCCAACTGTATGATCTCAAGCAACAAGGCTTCATTGAAAGACAGGAGGTAATCTGTCATTTTTTAAGATACCCAATGTTTATCTTGAATATGTAATTGTTGCTTCCATATCTTTGTAGTGATTTAGTTCTGAATGTTTATATGCATGGCTTTCTATCGAGCTAGTACAAACTGAACTCATGCTTCCTTTAGGTAGGTTCAGTTAGCAGCTCCTGTAGTTTAGTTCTTCTTCTTTGACATAGTATGTTGGTTAGGGTCAGCCTTGACTTAAGTGGGTTAAGTAGTGAAGGCTTATACATCTAACATTTCGTGTGATATATATGCATCCTCATTATCCTCTCTTTCAATGTTAGTATGAAACCTGCCAAATGATTCACCATATTGAACTATCTTGAGGTTAGACTTGCAGATTTACATTTGGTAAATTGTACACAATGATGTATACAACCAGTCAGTTGACACCTTTGATGTTGGGTGTATTTCCACTATATTGCTTCATGTGACTACTAGTACAGTGGTCAATCTCTGCTGAGAGCAATCAAATCACTAAGGGATCTGGTAGGCTTCTTGTTGGTGTTAGTAATGCATATTTGTTCAGGATATTTGTCTATAATTGCCTTTTTCCTGTTTATCTATAACTTTGTCATTTCACAAGTGAAGTATTTGTCATGGTTAACAAGGTCATATGGAAGAGATTCTTCACTCTATATCTATTCATTATTACTAGGCTTCTTACTTCACAAATATTTTTTGAAATCCATAATCATAGCTTGAGATATCCCGTGTTTTCGAATCAGAGACAAAAACGAGATCTTGTTTTTTCATGTTTGAGATCCTGGGATTAGTGTTCAGAATTCGCACTATCACAGGTTTTTCTTCATTTCTTAGATTAGGAATTCTTGTCAAGTTCTCGAGAATTTTGGTTGATTTGGAAATGAGATCCCAACTGGCCTCTCATCAATATTTGCTTATATAGTAGTAATATAGATGCTTGTGACTAACGAGATTCCTAGAATTTTGGACTGATCTTGGGCGTATATCACTAATAGATGGTATCTAGATTGAGAATACAGAGCCTTCATTTCTTTCTCCTTAATTGATGCAAAGAAACTAAAGACCAATCCTTACAACCTTCAGGTTCTTATTGGTTTACTTTCTAGCTGATGACATGTTAATTGGCCAATGACCTTAACCTGTGACTTGGATGTTGTCTTTATGTACTTGTACTCATAAAGTCATCATTGTATGACAGAGGTAGTTATCATGTTTCCTTTTTTCTTTTTTTCTTTTTGTCTTGTGGTGCCATATTGGAATTAAAATATCACTCTGCTCTAGTGTCTAGAATCTAGATGCTCCAAACTTTTCTTTTGGGTCTTGCCATTTACCATTGTTATTAAGTTTTTCATCGAAATCTTTCTTAACTATTCCTGTCAGATGTTAACACTATATTTTAGATTCTATATCTTTGAAACAGAATCTATTGCAGGAGACTTGCAGGTTTACATTAAGCGTACTATCTATAAACGTTATCATTGTCTTTCTGATTATGGGCACATTTTACATGTATAACTTACGAAGTTATAATTTAGTGTTAAATTTCTATCACATTTTGGTTGCAGAAAGGTTTGGCAAACGTTTGGTTAGGGAGTCGATCCAGATATGCTCCACCCAGCGTCATTTATAACCTAACTCGAGCAGGGAGTTAAATGGGAAACCTGATCCCAGCAGTTTAATCTGTTTATCTTAGGGCAGTGTTGACCAGTTTATTGCATGGTCGGGCTAGACCCCCATATCTGCGAAGGACGTAGTCATCAGGTTGCCAATAATAAAAGGAAGAGGTCGGATTGGCAGAGGAATTTGTTGGAGGGATTAAAATGTAGGAGGTCGAATCAGCAGGGGAAGGAGCCACATGCCAACTGTTAATCAGACTATATATATTTTTTCGTTTCTTTTAGTAAATCTTGTTTTTAGATATTTATGAAGTCGAATTGGTTGGTTGCTTAAAAAGGTAGCTAATGAACAACTCAACCTGACATGTTTGTTAAATAGGTAGTCCTGGGTCAAAGTACTCAACACCTTAAATGCTTGAACTAGGATCCAACCAATTCTATTAATTGGGTTAATCTGGATTGGTACTCCATATGTTTATTATGCAATCCCGTATAAGCCTAACCTACCTAAGGGGTCGAGTTGATGGACCGGGTCTAAACTTGACATTATTATACAGAAAGCATGCTTTAAAAGTATGATTTTCATCTTTTTCTCCTTCTCATGTTTGTTGGATGTTAGAAATTTGTATTTTCTGTTGCTCACCATGTTTAACAATTAAGCTCCAAGTAAACACACAAGTCATGCATTCCTCCTAATAGCCACATGTGTAGCAATGGTTCATTAAGTTTGGTGTAATTCATCAGCAAGCTGGTTTGTTCTGCAAGATTTCCTATTATCCACTATTTATTTGAGTGTCAAATTCTGTCTTTTATACATTATTTTTAATCATAAGAATTTTGAAGTCATGAAGTTATTGTGAGAAGAAGTACTGTTGCCTTGGCTTTTTTGGTAACTAGTTATATTTATAGCGAGGTATATCCTGCTCCTGATGCCTTTCTTTTAGCTATTTGCTATATACTTATCTGCCCTATCATCTTGAAATAGCATCCTAGGTTGGTTACACATGAGACCGTTAGTCTGTTTGAGTTTGTCTTCAAATTAGGATTATTTGTTGTAGTATTGAGACCATTAGACTGATTGATTTTGGTACTCAGGTGAAACAAATGGTGGTGGCTACACTAGCCGAGTCGGGCATGAATCTTTCAGATGAAGTCATAGAAAGTATCATTGACAAGGTGCACTTAAATTTCTTTCCTTTTCCTCCTGTGTCTTTTTAGCACTTTGGAATCTTTTAAGACTATATGTGTGTGTGCGCGCGCGTGCATTGATGATTCTCAGTTTCGTTTCTTTTGTATCAGCTTTCTTTTCATAAACATCTATCTTTATTTTCCAGTCACGTTTTATTATTATGAACCATTGGTTGTTATGGCAGACTTTCACTTTAATTTGCTAATTTCTTGAATGCGATGAAGAGTGTACGATAGACAAACTAATGTCGGAAGTGGCCTTGTGAGGAGGGTGGTTTCCTCAAATGATTTGGAGTAGGATGAGGAGGCTGTTTTAAGTTTGGACAGGGAAGGCCACAAGGGGGATGCGGAAGTCTGTGAGGATGAACTCTATTGTCTATCAGGTTGAAGGAAATTAGACTTGGCTTATTCACTAAGTCCTGATGATTTTGTTTATAGCTATGGTTTAGCTTGCTATGTTGTCTTCTAGTATGAATTATGATCAGTATGCTGTTGTTATTGACGATGATGGTACCATCTCATGGATAAATTGATGTCAGAAACTTGGTTTGGTAGTCGGTTTCAGACCCTTCTACGATCATCAGTTTCAGCATTGATGTCGCAGGTTTGAATTGGTGGATTCGATCCAAACATCATTTTAATGTACATCAAACGCGATGACAGCTCGTGTTGCATTGTACTTGTTAATTAGCAACATATTAGATTAAAGCTGTTTCGATGGGACTGTGAAACATTGACGCAGATTAAACAGTAAGTTCTGATGGCTAGTGATTTCATGTAATGTATCTTGATTGAGTAATAATTGGACGAGCTTCCTAGGGGTCTAGTGGTAACCTCACCCCCTCCATTAGTGAGGTCGGGCCTTCCAGCTCTGTGTGCGTGAGAGTAAAAAAAAAAAGGTGTAATGTTGGACATTTAAAGTCCACAAAGTCCAATTCGTACTACACATATCTAATAAGCTTATTTAATATCAGCTACCTTAATTGCTTTAGCAGCTTCTTTGTGCTACAATTCTTATAAAGACAGATTACTTTTGAAAGTATTTTGTGTCATTCTAGATGGTGAATGCGAGATATTTTCTGAGTGACATATGTTTAAGTAAATCCATGTGCATGTTTTTTTTTCCATGTGCATGCGAGGTTTTATACGTGGATGCCATTTTCATTTAAACACGTCCTTTCGTTATTATCTTAACTGGATATGTTCCATTCTCATTAATCATCTATTTTCATTTGACCTTGTTGCAGACTTTCGAGGAAGCTGATACAAAGCATGATGGGAAGATTGATAAGGAAGAGTGGCGCAGTCTTGTCTTGCGACATCCATCTCTACTAAAGAACATGACCCTGCAATATCTCAGGTAAATACTTTTATCGTTAGAATTTCCGTAACCTGGTCTGGGTATTGGTTATCAAGAATGGATTTTCGAGCTCTAGCTTTACCTGCAACTGTTTTTAACTTCCACCACATTCAACATCCTTATTTCAGTTTGCTCATTTGGGGTGTTTCTTTTTGTTACTAAAATTTCACTCTTGAACAGGGACATCACAACTACTTTTCCGAGCTTTGTGTTTCACTCTCAAGTAGATGACACTTGATGAATTGATCCGCTATAGCATTGAAGCAACGGGGGAGTTATATGATGGCCATCGCGACATAAAAGTTACAAATAAGAGAGCACGGTGGTCATAAACGCTTTGGGGTGGGGTGAGATAGCATGATTGGTTTCTTGGTTTTCTTTATCCAGGATAAAATGCTACTTCTGTGTTCATCAGATTCATAATCTGTTCTGTTTTTTAAAGTTTGTATTTGTATAAACAGCCGATAACATCATTTTAACTTTTTTTCGACATTAAGCAAAAAAATTGAAAGATGTAATGGGGTTTCCATTATTTTTGGTAAACCGGTCTCTCATTTTTCCTATATTTGGTAGAAGTGAGAAATTTGTAAACTTAAAATGCTTGCACTTTTTTAGCTGGAATAAATGGGAAGGTTGTTTGTTCATCAACTGCTCAATCAGTTTGTCAGTATGTTGATTCAAGTGATGATAAAACCTTGTTAGAGTTGATGCTGCTGCTTCTAGACCATGGCTTGTTATTTCTTGCTTTATAATTTTATGCCGAATTTGGTTGGCCTCTGGAGGAGGCAGAGGCAATAGTTTCAATTTCTTTAGTGCAATCCGGAAGAAGTTCTTTACAAAGAATACTACAACATGTTCCAAACTTGCAAGGAAGTTCCATTGTGGAAATACAGATAATTAGCGAGGAAGAAAATGCCACCATATTGTAAAGGTTCATATCTTTAAGGGGGCGTTTGGTACGCGACGAAGGGTTGGGTCGGGGCAGGGGCACCGGTGGAGGAGGAGGAGGTCTAGGGTGGTCTCCGTGATGGCGACATGGTCAGGATTCACTAGCAGGGTGAGGGATTGGAGAATGTTGTGTTTGGGAGGTTGCATACAAATTTAAGACGGAAAACATATTTCCTATGTTTTAGCTTATTAAAAATTAATTTTCTTCTTGTTTGTTTTTCTCTACAATTTTTTTTTCTCTTTTTCTCCTTTTTTTTGTTCATATATATTTTTAATTTTTTTTCCTTTCTTAGAAAACCACTTTTTGGCGATTTCCAATTTTTCCTTCTTTTTTTATTTTAAAAAAAATCATTTTGTATACTTTTTTTGAAGGGCTGTTTTGATTAATTTGTTCTTTCTCGTTTTTTTTAATCTTTTGACTTTTTTTTTTCCTTTTATATTTTTCCTCTTTCTTTTCTTCCTTTTAAAAAAACAATCATTTTTTCCTTCTTTTTCACTAAAAATAATATTTTATTCGGATTGGATCCATTTCATATCATGGTAAATTTGGATTAGATTTAGTACGATCGAATTGTAAAAATTAACTTATAAGTAAAAATAATAATAATATCAATTAAATTTGAACAATGTTCTCTTAAGTACTAATATAGCACCTTAATCAACTATATTATAAAAAGTCACAAACAAAAAACAACAACTATTAAATATATAAAAATATTATTTTTTACGAGAAAATATTTATATATTTACGAAATATAAAAATATAATATTCCTACAAAAAATATTTCGGACTATCCGCACTAAACCTCCCTTGGGTATTGTTTGGGAAAAGGATAAAATGGGAAGAAGGAAAATATTGAGGAAAAAATTAGAAAAAAATTAAAAGTAGTAGTGTTTGGGAAGGGGAAGGAAAAATGAGTGAGAGAAATTTGGAAGAAAAATTCATGTGGGTTCCACTCAAAAAAATTTCTTCCAAAAGTGGGGAGAAAATTGAGAGAGTTGAGAGGATTGTGGGAGAAATTACCCAACTACCCTTCGTATCAACTATGATTTGAAAAAAAAATCAAAGATTAAATGGTAACTATATATTTCACCACAAACAAATAAAATATTACTTTTATACTTTTCTTTTTCCTACTTTTTGGTCATCTAAACAAGTGAAGAAAAAAAATTAATTTTACCTTCATTTTACTCTCCTCCATTTTCTTTTCCCTCAAATTTTCATTTTCCTCCTAAAAAATGTTCTCATAAACAGTGTTAGAATTGTCCACATAACTCATAGCCCACCATACTCCATCGTAATAAGCAAAATCGTAAGGGGCTGTTTGATTCAAACTTTTTAGAGGCTTGGGAATGAATTTTGGATTCCTTAGCCATGTTTGTTAAGTGTGAAATTAAAATTGGAAGGGAATATTGGAGGCTTTAATTTCCACCTATGTAGGAAACTTAAGTTCCCCTTGAAATTATTTATGATTTCCTGGAAAATGTTGATTAGGTACATTAATTATAATTTTTTTTACGGTAATGCCCTCAATGACACAAATTAAATTTAGGTAATAATAACATAATAAAATTAATGAAAGTATAATAAATTAAGATTTCTCTTTATGTCTGAACCAAACATGGAAATAGAAAATTTAAATTTTTTGGGCTATATATTTCTAACATAACCAAATATAGGTATAAGAATGTTGAACTTTCCTTTAGGCCGCGTCTGGTTTGCGGAATTGGAGCTGAATGCCAAAGAAAATGGGGAGAAAAGGAATTTGATTCAGAGGAGGAAAAATAGAGGAGAAAGTGGTTCATCCCACCAATCTAAGGATTCATTTTTCCTCTCTAAGGATTCACTTTTTTTTCTAATTTTTTGTTTTTTCTAAACACCGAAAACAAAATTAATTGGAATTACAATTTTTCAAAGGAAAGAAAATATCAAAGTGGAGTAGGTCTGCCATTGGTTTGCAAATTAGTTGGAATTGAAATTATAGGAATAGAAAGTTGATTTCCATGAATCATCCAAACGCCACTAAGTAATTGACAAATGGAATAGGTCTGCCATTGGTTTGCATAACTATTTTAGTGAGACACAGTCACACAAACCACTAATTAGCAAACTTTTGCCCTACGTTTGAACTTTTGCAAATTAAAACCTTCAACTACCCTTTTTGCAATCTAGAACAATTATTTCATGCACCTTGTAATGCCCATAGGGCCAGCCTAAGGATAAGTTAGATAAGACTTCGGACTTAGACAATATTCCTCTACTTACCTCCAGGTTCAGTGTGACCCTATAAAAGGTCGGAGTTGCGGGTGACCTCTAGGATCTATCAACAATAAAGATTAAGGGACAATCAAAATTAATTTCAGATAGGATAATCCAACCCCTTGGGCTGGCCCTGAATCCCGGTATCGATATCAAAGTGGATAATTGGGACACGAGGAGCTATTTGCCTATTTCAAAGCTGTTGGCGGACTCTAAAATTTGCATAACAGCTCTTGTTGAACTTGCGACTTAATACCATAATATCATTATCGTTTTTATGTGTAAATTGCTAGCACGGGCTTTTATGCTTTTGCACTTTGACTACCGCGCGTAATAGGGGGTGCGTATTTGATTTACTGGATTTCAATCTGTTAATCTCGGAACGTGATTTTAAGATGAAAACCTGAATTTGGCAACACTTCAAAGAAGGTGCACTATTGGGATCCCGAAGGATTCAGATAGACAAAATCAAGTACAGCACTTCGAAGAAGTCACAAATGATTTCGTAGTATCAGCGTCAAAATCCCACAGAAAATTTCTAATTAGATCAGAAAAAAAATCTCGTTCTGAACGAGATTTCAAGTCGAAAAAGAAATGAACAGAAGAAAAGAAAGCATGCTAAGGTGAATGATCAGCGGCGCTCAAAGCTAAATTCGCTCCACACAAACAGCTTCCAGGAACCAGCAAGTGCAGAAAAGAACTTATACAACCCTCTACTCTTCTGACTCCTCGGATGGCGCATAGACTCCTCGGATGGGGCAAAATGGCGCACTATTTCTCTCTTCTCTGCTCTCTGAAAAATTCGTAAGAAATTGTCTGGAATCAAGTGTACTGAATGAGAGAGAAGAGAGCAACTTATATAGATGCGCCTAGTATCCGTCCAGTATGCAAAACATTCAGGACGTGGAAAAAATCGTTTCTGAATATTTCGTAACCGTTTAAATCGTGCACAGACACGACTGCGCCAATTGGTGCACAACGCGCGCCATCTGTGCCATTGCGCACTCACGCACCCGCTGCGCCAACTGTGCACACGTGCACTGCACGTACTGCGCCAATTGCGCGCCAACTGGCTGCATCATCAGGCCAAGCCAACTGGCAAGACATCAGGCAGCGCCTTCTGGCCACGGCAATTGGTCGTGCCATCCGGCCATGCGAACGGGCGCTGCGATCGACTACGCAGAGGCTCGCGCAACGAGCACAACTTAAGCGCACTATGCGCCTAGCGACGATGCTGACGTGCAAAGTGCAAAGTGCAAAGTGCGCCAACAAAAAGCCACATTACGCCTCATGAGCCCATGTGCCCGTGTCCGAGTCTGAGTCGCTAAGCCCTACGGGGCTTAGTTCCAAAGAAAATTAATTTCCAAGAGCATAACTGTCACGACCCGATCCCAAATTGTTGGGTCGAATCGGATCATGCCTAGCCTGCACCGTTGTGAGACGGCGGCAGTAAGCTGTTTCTAGTTGCAAGAATCTTCAAGAACAACTACACATTTGTCACAACACGAATATACGAAAATTTTAAAACTTTTAATATTCAACAAAGAGAAGTACAACTGGAAATGAAGGTACTGAAATAAAACACTGAATTCAAAATCTACAAACTCCAACACAATAAAACTAGATAACTGGAAAACAACTAGCTAAACGGTCGGCTCATCAGCCTCTTGTTCTGCGTCCTCCAAGGGGGACTCTGGCAACACCACAGGATATAACACCGGGTCATAGTAGCTATTGTACAAAAGCTCAGCATCATCAACATCACCTATTGGGGGGGGGATCCAGTCAGGAAAGGAGCAAGTACGAGTACATATCCGACATTCTAAATAATAATAGAAAGATGCAATTTTAAACAGTTGAAATACTTTGAACAATATTTTCCAGTAATTTTCAGCAATTTAGTATTTGAAACAATGTGATTTGAACAGGTAACGTCTATAACCGGCTTGGGTTGTACAATAGCATCCCAGCGATGCGATATGGCTTATCCCCATGTGTAAGAGGGGTAAGCTCGCACAATAACAATATGCAATATGAGGGGTATTAGTCATAGACGCTGCACTACTTCCCCAATATCCCCACAATTAATATCAATCAATATTTGAACCCTAGGAGAGGGTTCCGTGTAGCAATGTGGTTTAAGCATGCAACATGACAATTACTAATTAAAATGTAAGAAAATATAACCGTAACTTGCCTTTGTTTAATGACTGGAACAGGATGTCGGTACCGGGGAGGAAGTCAAATATGTCGTCGAAATCCTACAGTTGAGAACCCTGACTTAGAACCATAGAGGAAACCATATCTAGGTGTGCTAGTGACAATTTCTAGAAACAGACCCTAATCAGGTTTTAAGTTATTAAATTAATCTACCGAAATTCGTCTAACGTCGTAAACTATATTTGTTATCAATTAACAGGATAAACCGATTACTGATTTATTGGAAAAAATAGCAATTACAGGTTAATTGGCAAAACTTTGTATTTTAATAATATATATATAAAACTAAATTTCTTTAAGTGATAAAGCATGGACTTGTTAACTTACTGGTAATTATCCATTTTACTTAAATATGAGGAGTCCTTATTAATTTTTATACAAAATAATTAATACCCAATTATACTTCATACGTCTAGCTACGCAAATAACCAACTCAGAAAAGAAATATAAAATCTAAGCTACACAATACATGACCACAGAAAAACAAAGGAAAACTGGGCTTATGCCCTTACAACAAATTAATTTAAATACTGAGGCGAGCTCTGAATGCCGTGAAGCGGTCCAAACAGAAGGCCGAGGTCCTACACCCAAAATACTAAAGGCTAGTAACCAGTTCTAAAATAAAATATAATAAAATATAATTTATAGAAAATGGGCGTCTCAGACTTGGTCATGCAATCTCATGTTGCTGGCTAACGCCTTAACGTACAGGAAGTTCTGTAGCGTTTGCGTTTCGCCGAGGCTCATCCGACCGATACGGTCGTCGCCTAACAGGGGATACAAAACTCACAAAATCCGCATTTAAAGCCAACATGTCACGCCCTAGTACCGAAATACGGAGACGGACTAGGCCAGCTACACCATATGAGGTACGTAACGTCATACGGCGATCGTGGCTGTCGAGAGACTAGGGGGTACATGCTACAATCAAGTCTCCTATGGTCCCACAGAGGTCTATGTCTCAATCAATCAAATCACATCAGCAAAAGATGAGCATTAAAGATAAAGCAGTAAGGCGTCCCCGACGCTGTATCAAAATGATCATGAGAGACTAGCTTCATAATTTAGCTATCTCGGAGAGTCAGGAGTACAAAATTATACACAGCTGCAGTCTGTTTAATTACAATTATGTACTGACACAAAATATCAAGTAATCCGGCTAACAGGTGCCGGTGGCTAAACGCCGCAAAAGTATAAGCAGGAGTGGTGGAGAAGGAACCCACTCGAGTCCCCGAACTGCCATGCTCCTAGTATGCACCATGGATGTCAGGGAGGAAGATCGTGTCCTCTGGCTCTGCTACGGGATCTGGCCAAACAAAACCAGCGGGGTCAGCCCCGAATAGCAAGTACCGCCAAAGGGGCACAAGAGTTAAGACTAAACCCAGTTAATAGAATGAATGATAATAGTAATACTTATGCTACCATTATAGGGTAACGCCACATCCTCGAACCCATATGGCACCCTTACAACCAAACAAGGACAAAAGGTGCCGCATGGAGTCGGGACGCGTCGTACTCTATAACTTTCGCATAAGTTAAAGGGTATAGACAATAAAATCTCCTGATCGTGACTTCGGTCGATAGCCTATCGCAGCACAATAACCAACCCAACAATCAAACAAGAACATGGGTTGGATCATGTACCACGATAAACCATGTTCCTCGGTCATTCACAGAAGTAGCACTTCACAACCAGAATAAGTCTTCCGTTCATAACTTCGGTCCACAGCCTATCATAGTACGATCACCAACCCAACAATCAAACAAGAACATGGGTTGGATCACGTACCATGACAGTCTGCTTCCCTCAGTTACTCACGGAAGGTAATGGGATACAAGCAAGTCGTTTTCACGGCCAATCAGGTCTACGCGTTTCTAGTGGAACGAGGTTATCCTCGCGTCATGTTATTAGAAAATCCTCAGATCGTATCTTTCCAGCAAGGCTAGCCAACCCAGGGGTTCGCGTAGACAGGTATGATTGAGCACAGGTCCCTCGCAAGGCCACCTTGCTAAAACATATAATATGTAGCAGGAATTAATCGGATACAGTCATCCACTCGTTGCAGATGACACAGTATCCGTGGAGACCAGCCGGCGCGTCAATACAGCATCTCAAGGCGGCTGGTGTAACACGATCTCGGGATTTTGCCCTCCCCATGTATCTAGTATATTTAGTTGCCTAGTTTAACCCTAGGTGAAATCTTGGACTCACATGCTGTGGCCTGCATGATTATCCTCCTAAGGTCGTACTTTAGTACGAGTACCCTAAAGAGGATCCATGTCAATCAGTATGTCAACATGTTCTACCCTCCTTTGTGTAATGCATCATTGCAAATACGCCACGTGGAGTTACAAGTCTTTTGTCGAGCATGAACAAGAACTGGGACATTCATGTACATGTATCAGGTAGGAACACTTTGTTCTCCGGGGTCACATTAGTGCTCATATCATGCTCGGGACAAAAGGCGTAAGGATATAAAATAGGCATATAATATATATATATATATAATAATAATAATAATAATAAGGTAACAATATAGGGCACAAAAGTCCATGCGGCCCAAGGCGAGTGAGTCCATACGGCCGGGTCAATACTGGTTCATGCGGCTGGGACTACACGCTCATGCGGCTCAGAGAGCCCCAAGGCGCATGCGGCTGGAAGTCGGGTTCATGCGGACGAAGGGATGTCAGCGTATGCGGCTGCGAAGGGAGCAATCGCCAGGCGGCCGGGGTTCAACAGCATATGCGGCTAGGATCAGACGAAGCCTTATGCGGCTGAGCATGGGCGATACATATGCGGCTGGATGATGGATGAGCTTTATGCGGCCCAAAACAGTGGCGCATATGCGGCTGGGTGCAAAAGAACTCATGCGGCTGCGAAGGCTAGCCGCATGAAGTCCATGCGACAGGGGCTCATGCGGCTGGGTCTGAACAAGGCTATGCGGCTGCGAAGGACTTTCCATGCGGCTGAGCTCGAACGAGTCTCATGCGGCTGGATAGGCCATGCGGCCAGAGACTTGCCGCATGAAGATTCATGCGGTCAAGTACTGCTCTTCTTCTCCACTTGACCGAGAAGAGGAGCCAAGCAACCATGGCTTCCAAACTACACAAAACCTTCATCCGGAGCCCAAATCGGAACTTCCTTAGGTCAAAATGGGGTAGAACAAAATTCTCTACAACATGGAACCATCAAAACTTAAAAATAATAGAGTTTACTAGATCAAAACCAAGAAAATCCAAAAATGGCTAAAACCTAGATCTACAAAGATTAAAGCTTCAAAATGGAAAACTTCAAGTTCTAAACTAGTATAGAATGAGGAGAAGAACATATTTGACAAATAATTTTGTAAGAAAACATCAACAATATTATGGATCCATCTCTTGAGCAAGTTGGTACTTGCCTTGGTTGGTGGAGGAAAGTAAATGAGAGAAAATAAATGAGAGGAGAGAGAATGAGTTGAGTTATTATATAGAATCTTGAACCCATGGGTTCATGATGAACCAAGGTGAACCAAAAATAGGTTCCCCAAATGAGCCAAAACTGTAGGCCCAAATGCAGTTAATAAATTACGAAATAATATTTTTTTTGAATATTTTTGGGAAATGCATGAAGAAAGATAGCATAATAAATATAGTATAAATACAAGGTAGATACGGTTTATCGGTTTACGTATTAAAATACGTATTCCAGGATCGGAGAGTGACACAACAAAACCAGTTTTGTAAATCATTTGCAAAGACCGAATTTAAAAATAGGTTTTAATTTAATGAACTTAATTAAATAATATTATTTTGAAATACTTTACTGAAAATTTGGGCAGCACCTCCTCTGTAACTAGGACAACCTAGCCACGAGGCGGTACCGTTCCACACCCAAACAGTCGATCCCAAACCAGGGAGACAACACAAAATTACCACATACAAAGATGGAGTTCCAAACCCAGAGGATAATAAGTCACAGGTCAAAAAACAAAACATCCCACTAAGATAGATAATCAATACAATATACTAAGATAGGGAAACTAAGAAAATATACGCAACCAGCAACTAATGCCCAAACCACAAAATAACCACGCCGCAACGTACAACGAGCACACGTATCCCCTAAACGCAACGAACTCAAATACCGATCCCCGAAACGGGGTCGGGACCGCGTCATCATCGACACGTAAACGTGACACACCAACGGAAGGGACACATGGCCACGAATTATACCTCAGTGCTCGGCTAGAGCTCTCAGATGCAAAGAATAGGAGCTGAATCCGTGTGTCTCGGACGGCTCGGGACAGTGGACAGTAAAAAATCTGCAAGGATGAAGCGCGGACGGCGGCCCAGGAAAGCGCGAACAGCGCTACCGCTGTCGTGGGGCACGGCTCGGGTTTGGGACAGCGTCGGGCTCGGATCCGTGGAATTGCGGGTCACCGTGAAGCGGGACAGGGCTCGCGGAGACGCGACCACGGGGTAGCACACACCGCGAGGGGGCAAGGCAACACGGAAAGCGCTGGGCTGATCGGGCTTGGAGCTCGACTAGGGCACGTCCGAGCTCGGGGAAACCGGAGATGAGGCGGGGTGGCTACGCCGGAGACGGCCAGGGGCGGCCACCGTGGGGCACTCGGCCTAGGGCCGAGAGGTGGCCACGAGGCAGGGGCGGAGACGCCGGCCTCGGAACGGGCACAAAGCGACGGTCGGGTGGAACTCACGTCGGAGGACGGGCCGCTGGGGAGCGGTGGCTCGGGTCGGGGCCGACGGTCGGAGGCGACCGCGGGGAGGTCGCAGGAAGGCACGGATCCGGACCAGGGTCAGCTCGGGGAGGCAGTCGGCCGGTCGCGGGGAGCACGGCGGCAGGCCGAGCGGAGCTTGGGGAAAGAGGAGGTGACGAGGTGTTGTGTGGATTTGTTTTGAAGGAGGAATAATAAGGTGCTGGTGGTTAAGGTGTTAACATGTGGTGGTGAGATTTAGGAGGGAGAAAAGTGTGGAGGTGTATAGAGAATATAGGGGGGAGTTGAACGTGTGAGAGGACTGGTGCTAGTGAGTTGGGTCTTCCATTTTTTTTAGAAGAGGGTTTTACAACCTTTCCTCCTTAGAAAATTTCGTCCTCGAAATATCAAAGATAAGGGCCGGGGTAATATCATGCAATCATGCCTCAAACTGGTCTGGATATTCTTCCTCAATAGCCTTATGCCTAATTAGGCTAACTGTCCCATAGCAAAAACCATCAGTGCAATATCTTCGTCCATTCTATCCACTATTCTCAATTAACATTCTTTTCTCCTTAGAAACAGAGTCACTATCCATGATTTATGGTTTCTGTTTCCATCCCTGAATTGTCAATTACCATCATCACCTTAGAAAATTTGTCTTTAATATTTCCTCCAATATATACTATACTTTCTTCAGCTTGCTAATATATACAAAATTTAACTCTATGATTTGATACACTTCGTCTTGTCTTAATACTTCACTATCAAACATCGGTAACCCAATATCATATTTTAGAATCCAACATCATACTTATATACTCCAATTCGTCATAATTAGAAAAATTTATCATTTCTTACCCATATGTGATCACTCTGTAATTTATTTAGTCGTCCATTTCCATCAACATGTGTATATCCTGATTCTAAATCCTCATTTTCCATATTTGATCCCGAAATCTCAACAAATTTTAATTATCATGCTTAAGCTTGAATACTTTATCTTGATTTTACTGTATCATTTGACCAAACTTTTATCTGTCAAAAATATCTTATTAAATCTTTCCACCTTGTATTATTTACAATCCTCCCATCTCTGCTTTCTGATCTAGAATCTTTTGCACTTTTAAATTCATATGGTTGTCATCCTTAATTATTTACACCTTAAGTCCAAAATTTTTGGTTTCAGTCGTTCGTTATATACTTTCTGATTCATCATACACCTTCCTAAACTGCATCTCAAACCTCTAATCTATCAATTATACATTCCTTGATTCAAATCTCAACTGTTCATTTTTATCTCATCTTTACCCCATAACTCATGTACTCTATAAATCTCTGCTATAGATCGTTCCAGGTTTAAATCATCAGGCATAAACAGAATCGGGGCATGATCGCTAGGTACAATGATAAAATATAGACACAGTCAAAATTATCTAGATATGATCTGAGATAGAGTTGGAATATTGTTGTGATCAAAATCGTTTTTTTAGGCACGAGTAAAATCTAGGTACGATTAAAATATAATCAAATGATTAAAGATAGGAAAAAAAATCAAATGAGGTCTCGTGACACAGAAAAGACAACAAGGGAACGAGCGTCAACAGTTTATTGAAAAGGCAAACAAAAATAAAATCTTCTGTGATAAGGGACAAAATTTCCAATTCAAATTGGGATGAGGTATAGGAGTTTGTGGCTCAGGAAAAAATTAACAAGTTGAATGATAGTAGGATAGCGAGGGTGATTAGAGAATCTATGATATGAATGTAATAAAATAAAATATTTCTGAAGGTGGAGACAATCGCTAGAAATACAAATCCTCCAACCGAATAAAAGTCGAAATAATTTGATGGTGCAAAAAAAGACAAACATGCTATGGATACAGTCTTAATAATATTCAGAAACCAAATATATCCGAAGTCACTTTGCCTCTAATTCATGCCTCGCTAGAGTGCACCTGACTGCAATGAATTTTTTTGGCTCCATAACTTGAATAATAATAGGTTTTCGAGTAGTCTATTAACTTTATCCATTTCATGGCTGAGCAACATTGCGGCAAATCTGATGCATTTATGACATAGTCTCAATAATATCCGAAAACCTATGAACACCTGAAATTACTTCAACTTAGAGTCTATGCCTCGCCAGTGCGCAACTAGCTGCAGTAACTCACAGTTTCCATAATTCAGACAAATGACTACAAAGCAAAATGTGCGAAGCCATATTAGGTCACTGAATATTTTCTCAACTTTGTCCATGAGAATTTCAAAGGAGCTTCTCAAAAATTCAAACGAGTTATAAAGTTCTAATCATGATAGGAAAAGATATAGATATCTGTTCTTCTAGAATCAAGAAAATTTGTCAGGATAATAATGTGTTCCAGTAGCTCTTGAGAATCAAGAGGTTGGTTTGAAGTCTAGAGGAGTATCTGTTCTCCAATATTTCTTTTTTTCAAAAGATTAAACTTAAAGAATGGATCAACTTGATTCTGACTAAATGAGTTGGACATAAGACAGGATAGAAGCATCACAGCTTCGAGTTGAGTAGAAGGAGTCATGAGAATATTTTCGACAAATCACTTAGAGAATACTGACATTTACCTGAATTATTTTGAAAAGAAAAAAAAATAATTTCTTATCCAAGGATGTAACACCCATATTCTGAATACGTATTTTGTCAAGCTTGCATGTATTTCAGACCTGTATTTATTTTCTCGGATTTTGGCATGTACTTGTAATTGGCTTGACTTGCAGATTTTGGCTCTCGTAATTGGGTTTTACCTGGCTTGGTTTATTTTGTGGAAGAGAATTGGTTTGATTTGGTTTGGTTTGGTTTAACATGCATTGGAACACCTTAGCCTATGTTCAACCCTCATTCCACCACAACCCACCCTCTTTATTATCCCCACCTAACACTCTCTCTCCTCATTACTTTCCTCCATTAATTTCTTCTTCTTCTTCTTCTTCCTTTCTCTACACAACACTCCACCCATAGGCAAGTGCACCTTGCCACCACATGAGAACCACATTTTATTTGTTCATTCGCTAGATTAGGCCATGATGATCAACATTAGTGCTTGACATTTTGTGATTTGGAGTCTCCATTGTTCTAGATCTAGGTTTTAACTATTTTCGGATTTACATGGTTTTGATCTATTTTGGTTGGATTTTTGTGGGTTTTGATGCTTCCATGTGGAAGAGAATTCAATTTTACTCAAGTTAGACCCTTGGAAATCTAGATTTGGTTTTGATTTGACCAAAATATGAAGATTTGAACTTTGGTGTTCTTGAGGTGTTCCTTTCGGCCTGGAGAAGAAGACTGCAGCCTGCGCTCTTTAGCGCAGTGCTGGATTGCGCATCCCCTCTCGGCCTGCGCTCTTTAGTGCAGCGTCGACCGCACTGATTGCCCCTTGGCGAACTGCGCTCAGCCCCATGCGCCAACCATTCCTGCGCACTTTACCCCTACGCAGTTCACTCCTGCGCAGTCTGCTCATGCGCAATCTAACCCCTGCGCAGCTCACCCCTGCGCAGTTGGCTCCCCGCGCAATCTAACCCTGTGCGTTTGGACCCTGCGCACTTCACCCCTGCGCAGTTCAACTCTGCGCCATCCATTCCTGCGCCATCCATTCCTACGCCAACCATTCCTGCGCCAACCATTCCTGCGCCATCCACTCCTGCGCAACCCGACCCCAGGGACCCTTGCGCAATCTGTCCAATCATGGAGAATTGGTTTTATTTTTCCTTAAGCTTGGCTCTTCTATAGCCCTATATATTGATATTTTATTAGATATTTTACGCCCATTTTATATCCTTACGCCTTTTGTCATGAACTTGATTTTACTTAATATGTTTGGAATGACTATTGTACATGGCATGGTACGACAAGGAGCTAGCATAACACGATAGTGACCCGTAGTGGTGCACTCCTGACATGACCAACCTGACATGATAGTGGCCCGTCGTGGCGTACTCCTGAAAAGTACCCTGACATAATTTATCTTGATGCTGTTGCGACGGCTAACTTGACTCGTATAATTAATTTGACACCGTGGATGTTCCTGCTTGTTTGTTTGTGCAATCGACTTGTCTTGTCTTGCATCATATCTAGGACGTGACTTCCTGGTTCCCACGGTCAGGGATTCATACTGAATATTGATTAGGCTAATGACTAGATCAAACTATAGTTCATGGAGAATTTTCAGTCACAGGCAAACTCGTTATCTGGGCGCTCTTAATTGGACTTGTAGCTTGCCGACGAGTAGAGCACATTTCCAGCGCACTGTCATGTGTTGCACCCTCTAAGTCACCTAAGGGTATATCGTCTCCGGGGCGATGTACCCAACCATACTCTCAACCCACGGAAGGATAACTAGATGGTCTGCAGGGCTTGGGACTAGGAAATTTTCATTGCATCTTGTTAGTAATTAAGGCTTGTGATAACCCTAGTTAGTTTAGTAGTAAGCCGTAGTAATTGCTTGGCCGCATTATGAATGGATGGAGTCCAGCCTTGTCTAAGTCTTGTCTAGCCCCTGTACTTGGAACTCTTGTACATGCTTGTTTTACTTATCTCTAACAATAAATGGGTAGAGATAGAGTGCTGTTCAGGCGAATGGTTACAACCTCGGTCCTTGTCTGGTTTAAGGGTTGTAACCTGGCTCCCGGAATGGTCCTACGTCACTAGTCGTTTATTGTCCTGTTGCACTCTTTATTACTTGTACCTTCTTCTATTTCTTTTCTTATGTTCTGATATGTTGGCTTTTGTTCTTATTTCGTGGCCTCCTTTGTAGCACTTGCTCTTTCTGGGGTTTGACCCAGCTGGTTTTGTGTGGCCAGATTTCGGAGCAGCTTTCGAGGATCTTTCGAACCTCTAGCCTGATGGTGGTGACTAGAAGGAACCCGGGCTACGAGTGGGTTTTCTATTTTGTTTCGCTCACTCTATTGTAAAGTTATTCTTTTGAGACGTTTAGCCGACAAGCACCTGTTAGCTCGATGCACTTTACTTACTGTCTGCCTACGGGCGGTAAACATGATTAACAAATCCTAGGGTTGATCATGTATGACTTAACTCTTGCTAGTCCTAGCATTTTGTACGACTAGCTTCATGATCAGCTGATATGTAATATTTGGGACGCCTTTTATTGTATATTGGTGGTCAAACATCTTGTGATCATATTACTTGCTTGAGATTGAGACAATAGGCTTGACCATAAGAGGACCGTTGGCTTGTAGTAAACCCTCATATCTAGACAGCCGTGACCGTATAGTTGAGATATATTCTATTTTAATATACGTAGCTGGCTATGTACGCCCCCGCTCTCTAGTATTCTGGTCTTCGGGGCGTGACATGGTTTAAGTGGTGGCCCATGCAGGTCTTGTCAATCAAGAAATGTGAGGGTTTACCGAATAGATGTCTCAATCAGTATTCGCCCTTGATTTCCGCCCGTATTTTCAAATCTCTGAAATTTTTGTCCTGATTACATGCTTGTATCGTTGATCTGTCCTGGTCCTTCCTTATTGTTTCCCTGTGTCGTCTTCTTCAGCGACACTATACCTGACCCTGCCGATCAGCAAGGAGGAGTACCTCCCGTGGACCAGCAACAACCTGGAGATCAAGCCCAGCATTCCGGAGTCGCCTCCAGAGTGATACCTACTGGAGGAGAACCCCCAGTTCGGCCCGTCCAGCCTGCGGAACTTGATGATGGCACCTTGGTAGGTCTCATCAGGACCTTGATAGCTTCTCAGGATCGTAGCGGAGACGCCTTGCACCAGACTGTGGCAGATGCTTTGACCAGAGGCGGTCATCCAGGGAACAGCGCGGCCAACAGCTTCAAGCGCTTGAACCCTCCATTCTTCGACGGCAATGAAGATGCGATTGCCGCGGACGCTTGGCTTCAGGATACCGAGGTGATTCTGGAAGCAGCTAGGACACCTGAGAATGAGAAGGTGGCGGTGGTACGCCTACAGTTGTTGGACTTAGCTCGCAGTTGGTCGGCAACGCAAGCCATGGGATTAGTGGCACCCATTGCTTGGACAGTGTTTAGAGATAGATTCCAGACGAAGTATTTCGATACGGTGGCTCGGTACGACCTGCAGACCAGATTTACCAACTTGAAGCAAGAAGGCAGAACAGTCGACAGTTATGCATCTGAGTTTTCTAGGCTTAGTAGGTTTGCCCCCACCTTGGTGGCGACCGAGTTTGATAGGGCCCAGCGGTTCCAGCAGGGACTGCATTTGGAGATCTTGTTGGCGGTTAAGCAGTTCGAGCACCAGACGTTCGATGCAGTATTGAGGGCAGCTAGGAGGCATGAGTACACCTCCCAGAGGATCGTGGATAGGACCGGAGGTAGAAAGCGGTCCCACAGTCAGATGCACCAATCATCAGCTCCAGCCCCGGCAGCTAGGGGATTGATCATTGGAACTCCGAGGTGGGCGGCCTCAGTAACGTCAGTTCAGCATTCGACCCCCGACGTACCCGCACCAGTAGAAGCAGAAGCAGAATTCCGCAATGGGATATTCACATTGCGAGAAGCCAGGCCATGTAGTGGCAGATTGTCGTAGGGCACAAGGATTATGCCTAGCTTGTGGAGCGGCAGATCACAAGATATGAGTCTGCCCGAATAGGGGTAGTTCTTCCTCTTCCAACCTAACCAGTCCATCGGTTAGGGGACCAGCACCCATGCAGCAGCAGCAGTACCCAAGGCCATTGTTGCCTCAGGCCCAGGCATTCCAGCAGCAGTGTGCCCAGGCTCCAATGCAGAGCAGGCAAAGAGGTTTCCAGCAGAGGGGACCCGCAGCTAGAGGTCAGGCCATGATGATGGCTATGGAAGAAGAAGTTGCACCAGGTGAGGTAGTGGCATGTACTATTCTTGTCAACTCCTTTCCAGCTTCAGTATTATTTGATTCTGGTGCATCACATTCATTCATGTCTGCACGATTCGCGACACGGATAGGATTGGAGCCCGAGTCATTATCAGTGAGGCTCAATATACTTACTGGTAATGGTCTTGTGGGAGTAGATCGAGTATTTTCCTCGTGTCGGATCGTAGTTAGCGGTAGAGAGTTCCCCACTAGATTTATAGAATTTCCTATGGCAGACTATGATGTAGTCTTAGGCATGGATTGGTTGAGGAACCAGTATGCTAGGATAGACTGCTATGTTGGCAGAGTTGTTTTCAACGTTCCAGGCGAGCCAGAGTTTTCATTTTCCAGAGGCGCGGTGGAGCCATCCTCCCCAGTGTTGCGGATGGCGGCAGTAGCAGCAGTGCAGTTGCCCCGGATAGTTGAAGAGTTTCCAGATGTCTTCCCAGAGGAACTTCCAGGGATGTCGCCAGAGCGGGAGATCGAGTTCACTATAGACTTAATCCCCGGGACAGCACCAGTATCAGAGCGAGTCTACAGAATGGCGACTTCAGAGTTGGAGATTTTGTACAAGATGATTGAAGAACTCAGGACCAAGGGTTTCATTCGTGCAAGTGGATCGCCATGGGGAGCCCCGATGCTTCTTGTGAAAAAGAAGGATGGTACATCCAGGTTATGTGTAGATTATCGTACCTTGAACTCAGTGACAATCAAGAACAGATACCCTCTCTCGAGGATAGATGACTTGTTTGATCAACTCAAAGGGGCTTCAGTGTTCTCGAAGATAGACTTGCGGTCAGATACCACCAGATCAGAGTCAGAGAGAAGGACATCCCGAAGACAACGTTTAGATCGAGATATGGGCATTGGAAGTTCCTTGTTATGCCCTTTAGAGCAACCAATGCGCCAGCTGTATTCATGGACCTCATGAATCGCATTTTCATGCCTTATCTGGATCAGTTCGTGATCGTGTTCCTAGATGATATTGGTCTACAGCAAGAGCGAAGCTGAGCATGAGCAGCATCTCAGAATTATCCTTCAGACGCTTAGGGAGCACCAGTTGTACGCCAAGTTCAGTAAATGCGAGTTCTGGCTCGATCGTATTTCGTACTTGGGTCACACCATTACTCGAGGAGGAGTGGAAGTGGATCCCCAGAAGGTTGTGGCTATCGAGACTTGGCCAGCACCTAGTTCAGTGGCAGAGGTTCGCAGCTTCCTTGGATTGGCCGGCTACTACCGACGATTCATTTCAGATTTTGCAAGGATTTCAGCGCCGATGACCCAGTTGACTCGTAAGGATGTGCCATTTGTTTGGACAGCAGAGTGTCAGGAATCATTCGAGAAGTTGAAGCAAGGTTTGATAATGGCTCCCATTCTCACACTTCCAGATGGGACCGGAGGATTCACAGTTTATTGCGACGCTTCAGGCAGAGGATTGGGATGTGTCTTGATGCAGCATGGGAAGGTATCTTATGCATCGTGTCAACTTCGTGATCATGAGAAGAATTACCCGACCCACGACTTGAGCTAGCAGCAGTAGTGTTTGCACTTAAGCTTTGGCGGCACTACTTGTACGGAGATAGAGTGGAGATATTTATTGATCACAAGAGCCTGAAGTATGTTTTCACCCAGAAGGACCTTAATATGTGACAGAGAAGATGGCTCGAGCTACTGGTGGACTACGATGTAGATTTGCAGTATCATCCAGGGAAGGCCAACGTTGTAGCAGATGCGTTGAGCCGGAGAGCCGGAGTTTATTTCCTAATGGCGCAACCAGAGTTATTGGCAGATTTTTAGAATATGGGAATTGAAGTGGTTCTTCCTTCCAACGTGGCATTGATAGCCAGTCTACAGGTTCAGTCCAGCATAGTTGAGAGGATCCGAGTGGCGCAGTCTACAGATTCTAAGCTTCAGCGGCTCAAAGCAGAGTGTGAGGCAGAAGAAGGCCAGAGTTGTGCATTCATGAAGATGGTACACTTCGACACGGCTCTCGTCTTTGTGTACCCAGTGGAGATATCAGACAGGAAGTCATGGCAGAAGCTCACAGTTCACAGTATTCTATTCATCCCGGTGAAACGAAGATGTACCGTGATATCCGTCAGCACTTCTAGTGGAATGGCATAAAGAGGGAGATAGCCCGGTTTGTCTCTCGGTGTTTGGTTTGCCAGCAGGTTAAAGCTGAACATCAGAGGCCCGCTGGACTTCTTCAGCCCTTGCCGATTCCAGAATGGAAGTGGGAGCATGTGACCATAGATTTTGTGACTGGATTGCCTAGATCCCCAGCTAGTCGAGATGCTGTTTGGGTTATAGTTGACCGGCTCACGAAGGTGGCTCATTTTCTTCCATTTAGAGTTGGGCAGTCAACGGCAGTTGGCAAAGATGTACCTCAGGCAGATTGTCAGGCTTCACGGTGTGCCCGTAGTATCACCTCGGACCGAGATTCAAGCTTTACGTCACACTTTTGGCGTAGCTTACAAGAGAGTTTGGGAACTTGTCTCCAGTTCAGTTCAGCATATCATCCGCAGACAGATGGTCAGTCAGAACGCACAATCCAGACTCTTGAAGACATGCTGAGATCTTGTACGCTCGACTTCGATGGTTCGTGGGAAGATCACCTGCATCTTATGGAATTCTCGTACAACAATAGTTTCCAGGCCAGTATCCAGATGGCTCCGTTCGAGGCTCTGTATGGTAGGAAGTGCAGATCCCCGCTAGCATAGGATGATGTCGAAGAGAGGCAGATGCTTGGTCCAGAGATGATTGCCCAGACAGTTGAAGTGGTCAGAAGGATCAGAGATCGTCTTCGAGTTGCCCAAGATCGTCAGCGGCATTGGGCCGATGCTCATCGACGTCCCTTGGAGTTTGCTATCGGCGACCATGTATTCCTTAGGATCTCGCCTAACCACGGCGTCATTCGCTTTGGCGTGCGGGAAAGCTTAGTCCTAGGTATATAGGGCCGTTCGACATCCTGGAGCGAGTAGGAGATGTATCCTATCGTCTTGCTCTTCTACCGTCGCTAAGTGAGGTGCATGATGTATTCTATGTGTCCCAATTGCGACGGTACGTCTCGGACCCGAGCCACATCCTAGACCATTCGGAACTGGTTGTTGGTACCAACCTTTCGTATGAGGAGAGGCCCGTGTCTATATTGGACCGAAGAGAGAAGATACTCAAGAACAAGACTATTAGTTTAGTCCGTGTTGTTTGGGGTCATCACTCTCTAGATGAGTGAACGTGGGAGCGTGAGGATGATATCCGATCGCGATATCCCTACCTGTTTGACTCGTAAGGTATAATGTCTTCCTTATGCCTTATGTTTTCCATCCCTTGCTTGCATGTATGATTGTCTGATTGCTTGTCTGGTTATAGCTTGCCTGTGATTAATATAGCTTGTCCTTGTCTCTCTAGCCTCTTAATTAAATTTCGAGGACAAAATTCTTTTAAGGTGGGTAGAGTTGTAACACCCATATTCTGAATACATATTTTGTCAAGCTTGCATGTATTTCAGACCTGTATTTATTTTTTCGGATATTGGCATGTACTTGTAATTGGCTTGACTTGCAGATTTTGGTTCTCGTAATTAGGTTTTACCTGGCTTGGTTTATTTTATGGAGGAGAATTGGTTTGATTTGGTTTGGTTGGTTTAACATGCATTGGAACACCTTAGCCTATGTTCAACCCTCATTCCACACAACCCACCCTCTTTATTATCCCCACCTAACACTCTCTCTCCTCATTACTTTCCTTCATTAATTTCTTCTTATTCTTTTTCCTTCCTCTACACAACACTCCACCCATAGGCAAGTGCACCTTGCCACCACATGAGAACCACATTTTATTTGTTCATTAGCAAGATTAGGCCATAATGATCAACATTAGTGCTTGATATTTTATGATTTGGAGTCTCCATTGTTCTAGATCTAGGTTTTAACTATTTTCGGATTTACATGGTTTTGATCTATTTTGGTTGGATTTTTGTGGGTTTTGATGCTTCCATGTGGAAGAGAATTCAATTTTACTCAAGTTAGACCCTTGGAAATCTAGATTTGGTTTTGATTTGACCAAAATATGAAGATTTGAACTTTGGTGTTCTTGAGGTATTTCTCTCGGCCTGGAGAAGAAGACTGCAGCGTGCGCTCTTTAGCGCAGTGCTGGACTGCGCATCCCCTCTCGGCCTGCGCTCTTTAGCGCAGCGCCGACCGCGCTGATTACCCCTTAGCGAACTGCGCTCAGCCCCATGCGCCAACCATTCCTGCGCACTTCACCCCTGCGGAGTTCACTCCTGCGCAGTCTGCTCATGCGCAATCTAACCCCTGTGCAGCTCACCCCTGAGCAGTTGGCTTCCCGCGCAATCTAACCCTGTACGTTTGGACCCTGCGCACTTTACCCCTGCGCAGTTCAACTCTGCGCCATCCAATCCTGCGCCAACCATTCCTGCGCCATCCACTCCTGCGCAACCCGACCCTAGGGACCCTTGCGCAATCTGTCCAATCATGGAGAATTGGTTTTATTTTTCCTTAAGCTTGCCTCTTCTATAGTCCTGTATATTGATATTTTATTAGATATTTTACGCCCATTTTATATCCTTACGCCTTTTGTCATGAACTTGATCTTACTTAATATGTTTGGAATGACTATTGTACATGGCATGGTACGACAAGGAACTAGCATAACACGACAGTGACCCGTAGTGGTGCACTCCTGACATGACCAACCTGACATGATAGTGGCCCGTCGTGGCGCACTCCTGAAAAGTCCCCAGACATAATTTATCTTGATGCTGTTGCGACGGCTAACTTGACTCGTATAATCAACTTGACACCGTGGGTATTCCTGCTTGTTTGTTTGTGCAATCCACTTGTCTTGTCTTGCATCATATCTAGGACGTGACTCCCTGGTTTCCACGGTCAGGGATTCATACTGAATATGGATTAGGCTAATGACTAGATCAAACTATAGTTCATAGAGAATTTTCAGTCACAGGCAATCTCGTTATCTGGGCGCTCTTAATTGGACTTGTAGCTTGCCGACGAGTAGAGCACATTTCAGCGCACTGTCATGTGTTGCACCCTCTAAGTCACCTAAGGGTATATCGTCTCCGGGGCGATGTACCCAACCATACTCTCAACCCGCGGAAGGATAACTAGATGGTCTACAGGGCTTGGGACTAGGAAATTCTCATTGCATCTTGTTAGTAATTAAGGCTTGTGATAACCCTAGTTAGTTAAGTAGTAAGTCGTAGTAATTGCTTGGCTGCATTATGAATGGATGGAGTCCAGCCTTGTCTAAGTCTTGTCTAGCCCCTGTACCTGGAACTATTGTACATGCTTGTTTTACTTATCTCTAACAATAAATGGGTAGAGACAGAGTGCTGTTCAGGCGAATGGTTACAACCTGGTCCTTGTCTGGTTTAAGGGTTGTAACTTGGCTCCCGGAATGGTCCCACGTCACTAGTCGTTTATTGTCCTGTTGCACTCTTTATTACTTGTACCTTCTTCCATTTCTTTTCTTATGTTCTGATATGCTGGCTTTTGTTCTTATTTCGTGGCCTCCTTTGTAGCACTTGCTCTTTCTGGGGTTTGACCCAGCTGGTTTTGTGTGGCCAGATTTCGGAGCAGCTTCCGAGGATCTTTCGAACCTCCAGCCCGATGGTGGCGACTAGAAGGAACCCGGGCTACGAGTGGGTTCTCTATTTTGTTTCGCTCACTCTATTGTAAAGTTATTCTTTTGAGGCGTTTAGCCGACGAGCACCTGTTAGCTCGATGCACTTTACTTACTGTCTGCCTACGGGCTGTAAACATGATTAACAAATCCTAGGGTTGATCATGTATGACTTAACTCTTGCTAGTCCCAGCATTTTGTACGACTAGCTTCATGATCAGCTGATATGTAATATTTGGGACGCCTTTTATTGTATATTTGGAAGTCAAACATCTTGTGATCATATTACTTGCTTGAGATTGAGACAATAGGCTTGACCATAAGAGACCGTTGGCTTGTAGTAAACCCTTATATCTAGACAGCCGTGACCGTATAGTTGAGATGTATTCTATTTCAATATACGTAGCTGGCTATGTACGCCCCCGCTCTCCAGTATTCTGGTCTTCGGGGCGTGACAAAGGAAAGTTTGAGGATTTGGTATGTAAGTTGGGCTAAAAAGTTAGTCTTATTGGTTCAAGGAAGTCAAGTTGGAATGGTTTAGCAAAGCTAACAAGAGAATAGCTTTGGAACATTGGTCATGATCTGAGGTTTAGGTATAAACACAAACAAGGTAACCTACGAAACTATAAGCAAACAAAAATAGATTTTAAAAATATATAATTCTGGCCCTATGTTGTGACAAATTAATGTTCTAGTGTTCTAATTATTTCTAGATATGTTTACCTAAGTTGTTGATCTTACCTGCATGGGCCACCACTAAAAATATGTCACGACCCGATCCCAAATTGTTGGGTCGAATCGGATCATGTCCAGCCTGCACCGTTGTAAGACGGCGGCAGTAAGCTGTTTCTAGTTGCAAGAATCTTCAATAACAACTACACATTTGTCACAACACGAATATACGAAAATTTTAAAACCTTTAATATTCAACGAGAAGTACAACTGGAAATGAAAGTACTGAAATAAAATATTGAATTCAAAATCTACAAACTCCAACACAATAAAACTAGATAACTGGAAAACAACTAGCTAAACCGTCGGCTCATCAGCCTCTGGCTCTGCGTCCTCCAAGGGTGACTCTGGCAACACCACAGGATATAACACCAGGTCATAGTAGCTATTGTACAATAGTTCAGCATCATCAACATCACCTATTAGGGGGGATCCAGTCAGGAAAGGAGCAAGTACGAGTACATATCCGACATTCTAAATAATTAGAAAGATGCAATTTTAAACAGTTGAAATACTTTAAACAATATTTTCCAGCAATTTTCAGCAATTCAGTATTTGAAACAATATGATTTGAATAGATAACGTCTATGACCGGCTTGGGTTGTACAATAGCATCCTAGCGATGCGATACGGCTTATCCCCGTGTGTAAGAGGGGTAAGCTCGCACAATAACAATATACAATATGAGGGATATTGGTCATAGACACTACACTACTTCTCCAATATCCCACAATCAATATCAATCATTTGAACCCTAGGAGAGGGTTCCGTGTAGCAATGTGGTTTAAGCATGCAACATGACAATTACTAATTAAAATGCAAGAAAATATAACCGTAACTTGCCTTTGTTTAATGACTGGAATAGATGTCGGTACCGGGGAGGAAGTCAAATATGTCCTCGAAACCATACAGTTGAGAACCCTGACTTAGAACCATAGAGGAAACCATATCTAGGTGTGCTAGTGGCAATTTCTAGAAACAGACCCTAGTCAGGTTTTAAGTTATTAAATTAATCTACCGAAATCCGTCTAACGTCGTAAACTACATTTGTTATCAATTAACAGGATAAACCGATTACTGATTTATTGGGGAAAATAGCAATTACAGGTTAATTGGCAAAACTTTGTATTTAATAATATATATAAAACTAAATTTCTTTAAGTGATAAAGCATGGACTTGTTAACTTACTGGTAATTATCCATTTTACTTAAATATGAGGAGTCCTTATTAATTTTTATACAAAATAATTAATACCCAATTATAGTTTATACGTCTAGCTACGCAAATAACCAACTCAGAAAAGAAATAGAAAATCTAAGCTACACAATACAGGACCACAGAAAAACAAAGGAAAAATGGGATTACGCCCTTACAACAAATTAATTTAAATGCTGAGGCGAGCTCTGAGTGCCGTGAAGCAGTCCAAACAGAAGGCCGAGGCCCTGCACCCAAAATACTAAAGGCCAGTAACCAGTTCTAAAATAAAATATAATAAAATATAATTTATAGAAAATGGGCGTCTCAGACTTGGTCATGCAATCTCATGTTGCTGGCTAACACCTCAACGTACAGGAAGCCTGTAGCCTTTGTGTTTCGCCGAGGCTCATCCGATCGATACGGTCGTCGCCTAACAGGGGATACAAAACTCACAAAATCGCATTTAAAGCCAACAAAACAGTTTTGTAAATCATTTGCAAAGACCGGATTTAAAAATAGGTTTTAATTTAATGAACTTAATTAAATAATTATTTTGAAATACTTTACTGAAAATTTGGGTAACACCTCCTCTGTAACTAGGACAACCTAGCCACGAGGCGGTACCGCTCCACACCCAAACAGTCGATCCCAAACCAGGGAGACAACACAAAATCACCACATACAAAGATGGAGTTCCAAACCCAGAGGATAATAAGTCACAGGCCAAAAAGCAAAACATCCCACTAAGATAGATAATCAATACAGTATACTAAGATAAGGAAACTAAGAAAATATACACAACCAGCAACTAATGCCCAAACCACAAAATAACCACGCCGCAACGTATAACGAGCGCGCGTATCCCCTAAATGCAACAAACTCAAATACCGATCCCCGAAACGGGGTCGGGACCGCGTCATCATCGACACGTAAATGCGACACACCAACGGAAGGGACACATGGACATGAATTATACCTCAGTGCTCAGCTAGAGCTCTCACATGCAAAGAATAGGAGCTGAATCCGTGTGTCTCGAACGGCTCGGGACAGTGGACAGTAAAAAATTTGCAAGGGTGAAGCACGGACGACGACCCAGGAAAGTACGGACAGTGCTGCCACTGCGTGGGGCACGGCTCGGGTCTGGGACACCGTCGGGCTCGGATCCGCGGAACTGCGGGTCACCGGGAAGCGGGATGGGGCTCGCGGAGACGCGACCAGGGGTAGAACCTACCGCGAGGGGGTGAGGCCGCACGGAAAGCGCTGGACAGATCGGGCTTGGAGCTCGACTAGGGCACCGAGCTCGGGGAAACCGGAGAGGAGGTGGGGCGGCTACGCCGGAGACGGCCAGGGGCGGCCACCGTAGGGCGCTCGGCCTAGGGCCGGGAGGTGGCCACGTGGCAGGGGCGGAGACGCGACCTCGGAACGGGAGCAAAGCGACGGTCGGGCGGAACTCACGCGGAGGACGGGCCGTGGGGGAGCGGTGGCTCGGGTCAGGGCCGACGGTCGGAGGCGACCGTGGGGAGGTCGCAGGGAGGCGCGAATCCGAACCAGGGTCGGCTCGGGGAGGCAGTCGGCCGGTCGCGGGGAGCACGCGGCAGGCCGAGTGGAGCTTGGGGGAAGAGGAGGTGACGAGGTGTTGTGGATTTGTTTTGAAGGAGGAATAATAAGGTGCTGGTGGTTAAGGTGTTAACATGTGGTGAGAGATTTAGGAGGGGGAAAAGTGTGGACGTGTATAGAGAAAATAGGGGGGAGTTGAATGTGTGAGAGGAGTGGTGCTGGTGAGTTGGGTCTTCCATTTTTTAAAATTTTTTTAGAAGAGGGTTTTACAATAACAAAAAGCATTAGTGCTTCATTGTTGATTTAGCCTTTTTTCCACTAAAAAATACCCCGACATGGCACCCATGTACCACTCCACACCTCATGTGCTTCTCTCTATACAAGGAAAGCTATATATGGAGATACCACCCATTTGGTCTAGGCAATGTGAGACTATTTATTCTAGTGTTCAAAGCCAAACACTAACAATCTCCCACATGTCTCCATATATGGGTATGAGTGTTTTCTACATTAGCTGTCCATCATGCATTAGGATAGATGTCGCTGACGACTTGAATCTTCCCTCATGGGTCAAACAACATACTATAATACAAGAATGGACTAAGCCTTGAATTCTGCATCATAGCTGCAATTCTTTCCACTCACATAATGTAGTCACATGTGCTTCTGGCTGCACATTAAAGGCCCCGTGCCAGTTTGATTTCGGTGTATGTATTTTAGGCTCTACAAGTTTACCCTCAAGAGACGGCCTGATATCTCTGTTCATAAAATCTAGGTGAGTTCCTTATTAAAGAGACATGGCATGAAGCCTTGCGCTTCCTTGCGGTGCTATGTCGTTATGATATAGCTTAAAGCCGAGGCATTACCCCTACCTAGGAACCTCATCATAGTGTCATACTACTATAGCATGAGGTCACAAGCCATTCTGTAGTGCCAAACTACCCAACATGAAGCCTTGCGCTTCCTTGCGATGTTATGCCACAACGACATGGCTTGAGAGGCCGAGACTTTACCCCTACCTGGGTACCTCATCGTGGTATCGTGCCACTATAACATGAGGACATCGTCTCCTTTGTAGTACTGCCTATAACTTTTTAATTTATCATACAATATTAGGCTACCTGTCTATTTGCGGGGCTACGCCACTGTGACTTGGCTCACAAAGCCGAGGTGTAACACCCCAGTCCCAAAATACATAGGACTAGGAACGTAGACATGCCAGCTGTATTCATACGAAGTACACTCCAATATATGGAATCCTCGTATGAATACATAAGCCGTAAAATGCAGTAGAACCATAACTAATCTCATCCACACAAAATAAAAGAATAGAAGATATCATATAATCAACTATAAATTGTTATTTGGTACATGTAGTTGGGCGGAGACAAATCCACTGCCAACTATGAAAAGAAATACATAACAAAAGAAAGATTTTGGCGAGCGAAGCGAAGATGATCCAAATACAATCATCCTCGAAGAAATAGCAATGATCAAGGCTAGAGCTAGAACACCTGCGAAAGACAAGAGCACACACCTGACGAGATAACCAGGTCCTCAGAGGGACGTAACACGACACATAATATCATGCCATATAAACTGAATAAATATTGCTCAAATAAATAAGTCAATTGAATTATAACATGGTCCAATACACACCTATTGAACTAGCTTACCATCCCCCCAACCAAACAAGGACAGGAGATGGTAAACTAATTCACGGTGACGTATCTTTCCATGCTATGAATCCAATATGGTATCCGGATCCCGACTAGGTTCAATACCTTCTCATCGAAGTAGTAAGTCACACCTACAACCAAACAAGGACAAGATGTGACCAACTAATTCGCGACAAGTTATTGTTCTAAGCCACGGTCAGATACAAGTACCCAAACCAAAAGTACTCGTACCTAACGGATAAGGTAGCCTAACCGTTCTAAGTAAAATATAGTTAAGAACAATCCTTCCTACGTATGGGCCCTAGCTAAATAGGATCGACATGGTCCCCCCTTGGGGTACCAGAGGCCCCATCAGTAAGAGCATAACGTTCCGCAGAACGTCAGTGACCGTCAGTAATCATGGCTAATCTGACCCGCATCTCCGGCGGAGCTCACGGGTTACAAAAGGGAAAGTGCATCGAAGCCCATACGCTAAAGAATTGTCCTCCCCGCCCAATGCCTACTATGTTGTATCCACAACACAAAACTCTATTAACCGCTAAGTCAAACTAAGCATGCAACCTCTATTAGCGGTTATTCCTATCGCACGACTTGTACGTACTGGTGGCCAGCCAATCACGCACGTCCATGTTCTACATGCGACACACAACTTCATGGTACAACGTGTCAAGGCCATGAATGCAACACACAAAGGTGGTCCCTTAAATCTAGGTTTAATGTGTAAGAAAAATAATACATAACAAGAAATATAACTGAACAGTAAGTTCTAATAGGTTATGCCATGTATCACAGTTTATTTTGCATAGAGAAAATAATGAATAATGCATGAAATATGAGCTAAAATAAATAAACAGCAAATGGCAAGTGTCTTGCCTAGTAGTATGCCTGGTGTGCTGTGATAATCACGGTGGCACGAACTGCGACTTCGGTGCGACAACTATGCAAGGTGACCTCTGATGGTGGCACTGACAGTTCCATCGGGTCCAGGACGGTCAAATTGGTTAGGGTCGATAGGAGGAAGGACAGAATTGGCGAAGGAATAGGAATAATAGGCTTATTCATGGATGGAAGGATAAAAACATAGATAAATAATAATATATGGTTTTAGAAGAATATTCATAATCTTTGAAAATATATTTTTGTTATTTAAAATAACTTTTAGATAAATATTTAAAATATATAAAAGAGAACTTTTTAAGATAAACTATAGGGTTTCTAGGTAGCAAGTTATATTTACTAGTAAAATAATATTTGATAATTACTTGAAAATATGTAAGAATCGATTTAGGCAAAACTCTAAATTGTAACGGTGGGATTTTTCGTAGAAATCTATTAGTTAAAATATTTTTTTCAAATTTATATATAACAAAATCTAGAAAAATATTTTAGGACAAACCTCCAAATTTGAAATTACATATATAGCTCTATCCTTTTAAAAATAATAGTACATATTCTAAAATGATGACTTAATAAAAATAATAATAAAACTAATAACCACAAACCTAATATTCATAACTAAATATTAATAATAAAAATAATAATGTTAATAATAATAACAATAACAATGTCCACAAACTGCTTTACTAGTAGTGGCAGTTATAATAATAATAATAATATAATAATAATAATAATAATAATAATATAATAATAATAATAATATAATAATAATAAAATACAAAAATTCACTATATACATACATATAATAATAATATAATAATAATAATAATAATAATAATAATAATAATATATATAATAACAATAATAGATATTAATAATGACAGCACTGCTGTCCTTTAACAATTAAAAAATATATAAAAAATAAAAGAAAGAGGGAGTGGAGAGAGAAAGGAGAGTGTGAGGGGAGATATCGAGAGAAGAGGAGCGACGGGAGAACGAGAGGGGCGATCGGGAGAGAGTGGGGCGGGGGTTCCGGCTCGGTGGCGCCGAACGCAGAGAGGGGGAGACGGAGAAGAAAGGAGTCGGGGCTTACCGTGGGGCTTTGCCTCTCCTGTACGGAGGAGATCGCCGGCAGCACATGAGGCGGCACAAAGGAGAAGGCGGAGGGATCGCACAAGGCTGCGGGAGTCGACGCTGCTGTAATCTGGAGGTACGGCCATGCGGTGTCGCATGCCCTGGGTTAGGAAGGGCACCGTACGGAGACGCGAAGAGGAGGAGCTTCGGCGAGCTCCAGATATGGCGTTCGCCGGCTGTGCACTCTAGAGACGCTAGACTGAAGTCGGACTGGAGGAGATTTGGCCGGGGTTGGTCGACGCCAGCTGGAGAGACGGAGAGGGGAGAAGTGGCCGTCGTCGATTGGACGTACGGCTCGACACGGCGGCTCTGCCACCGGAGGAACGGCGGTGAGTTTGGGGGTTTTTGGGTTTCCCTATATTTATTTTTATTTACTTTTTCTGGGGATGATGGTGGCGGATGGGCCGGGGTGGGGGTTTTGGGGCTGCCGTGGCGGCTGCCGCTATGGTCGAACGTTTTGGTGGGTTGGTGGGTGAGGTTGGCCGGAGTCGAGGGGTTCGATGAAGCAGGGTGGTGGTTGTGGTGGTGGTCGGTGATGATGGTATAGGCGGGGCTGCCGCGACAGTGGCCGCGGTGGCGGCTGGGTTGTGTGCGGTTGGGCTGCCGCGGTGGTCGTGCTGGGTGTGCTGCCAGGGCGGCAGTCATGGTGGTATAGGGGCTTGTGATGAAGGCGGTGGTCAGAACGGCGAGGAGGGAGTCAGAGTTGAAAGGGACGGAGGAGACGGGTTTTTGTTGGGACGACGGTGGTTTAGATTAGGAATTTGATATATCGTGTCGGGGTTGTCGACACGGAAAAATAAATGTATGTGTATAAATAATGGAATAAGATATTGGGTGGGCGAACATGGACACGATGCACTCACGTGGGTGGAGAAATTTACGGAGATGAGAAATTGATGGAGGAGTACCTGCCTATTTATAGGATGTGGGAATTCCCAGTTGGATAAGAATTAGGAATATTTAAACCCAAAAATAGATAATTCATCTATTAATTTAAATCAATCCAAATCGAAATCAATTTAAATTTAATTAATATACATCCTTTAGTTTAAACTCAAATAAGATAATTCAAACTCCAAATATAGATATTAATTTAATCTATTTAAATAAATACAAAAATTAATTCAAGATTTAAATTACCACAATAATTTCAAAATATTTTTCCAAAATACTAATAATAATAATTTCGAAAATTATATTATTATTTAAAAATAAACTATAAATAATTACGAAATATATGTGTATGCACAAATAATATTTAGAAATATATACTTTTCTAGTATGCCATTTTATAAGAATATTATTTATTATTATAATCGTCTAAATAAAAGGCTTTCCATAAATAAAATCATAATTTAGAAATTTTGATAGCTAAAAATAATTATTATATACATTATCTTGAAACTATAAAAATAGAAAAAATGTTTTTCTAAAAATATGTACGCTCGCACATATTCGCACTCGTCGAGCAATTACGAAAAATATAATTTCGTGCGCGACGTACAATACGACTACGTGACGTGTAATACAAAATTTTAAATCAGTACCAAATTTAATAAAAAATAGTAGAAATTTAGGGGTTTTACATCCTACCCAACTTAAAAAAATTTTGTCCTCGAAATTAAGAATTAGTAGGGATGAGAAGACAAAAGGGGGTATCGGTGGGGAACAATTAGGTTATTTGGCGAGACAAAGAGATGATGTTTGACATGCGATTAGCAAACCGTGGCTTAAAAGATAACATTTAAAGTTAGTCATGAAAACATGCAAAGGAGTAATATGGTATCAAGAGAATAAATGAGAGGCCTAAAAGGTGTCTTTTGAAAGTAGGTTGAGGGCACGATTTAAGAGGGCGAATTAGGTTTACCTTTAAATTAAGCTATTAGAGGGTCATGGTAGTAATTATAGGGCCGAGAAAGAGGACGAGGAGTTTAGGATGAAGAGATAGCAACATTGAGTGGTGATGGTCATAATTAATAGGAAGGCTAGAGGAAGTTCTAGCATAACGCATTCGTCCTTCTAAAATAGGTGAAGGCGAACGCAAATACGGAGTTCAAAGACGACATTATCGTATATGAGTACACGGTTCAAAGGCGATCGTATAATTTCAAAAGAATCGTCAAGGCAGTCGCGGATGGAACTCTAGAGGCAAGTTTAGCTATGTCCCCATCCACGTAGAAAGATAGATCAAGGTGAACCAAAGTACACTCGGTTGATCAGACCATCATGCACTGGTTCTGATTAGACAATATGTTAGTGGGTGCGCACCCAATAAAATATGTCATGATCAAGCTTGATAAAAGAATAAGCTTGCAAAAACTAGGCTACATTAGCATCATTAGCCTAGATAGTAAAAATATAGGCACATGAGATTAAGATTGAAATAAAAAACCAATATGAATAGTCTAAGTGTCATAAAAATCTAAGTCTTGTTTATTCCTATACGATCAGTCTACGATTTATTGCCCAAGGCTTGGTTGACCAAATGGGTTAAATCCCTCTAGTCCCTATAGTCTAGATAATATTTGTATTCTCCTTAATGGTCAAGGGTGTGTCAGGTCGTGGGGTATTCTACCCAACTTAAAGAATTAAGTTCAGCGTGTTTGGGACATCTAACTAGTAGGGTCAATCTTAGCAATCATAAAGGGAAGATAAGAATAACGATAGAAGGAATCAAGCAAGATGCAATCGATGAGTCGAACGGTAGTTCGAATATGGAATCGAGGAAAGAGGTCAAGTATGTGGATGCGATCCTAGACTTCTAATCCTATACGCAGGCTTGCTTGGTATGGTAAAGTAACCAAACAATTTATCTTGACCTGCATGGGCCACCACAAAATATGTAACGCCCCAGTCCCAAAATACGTAGGACTAGGAAAGTAGACATGCCAGCTGTATTCATACGAAGTACACTCTAATATATGGAATCCTAGTATGAATACATAAGCTGTAAAATACAGTAGAACCATAACTAATCTCATCCACACAAATAAAAGAATAGAAGATACATATAATCAACTATGAAATTGTCATTTGGTACATGTAGTTGGGCGGAGACAAATCCACTACCAACTATGAAAAGAAATACATAACAAAAGAAATATTTTGGCGAGCGAAGCGAAGACGATCCAAATGCAATCATCCTCGAAGAAATAGCGATGATCACGGCTAGAGCTAGAACACCTGCGAAAGACAAGAGCACACACTTGGCGAGATAACCAGGTCCTCAGAGGGACGTAACAAGACACATAATATGCCATCTATAAACTGAATAAATATTGCTTAAATAAATAAGTCAATTGAATTATAACATGGTCCAATACACACCTATTGAACTAGCTTACCATCCCCAACCAACAAGGACAGGAGATGGTAAACTAATTCACGGTGACATATCTTTCCATGCTATGAATCCAATATGGTATCCGAACCTCGACAAGGTTCAATACCTTCTCATCGAAGTAGTAAGTCACCTACAACCAAACAAGGACAAGATGTGACGAACTAATCTGCGACAAGTTATTGTTCCAAGCCACGGTCAGATACAAGTACCCAAACCAAAAGTACTCGTACCTAACGGATAAGGTAGCCTAATTCTAAGTGAAATGTACTTAAGAACAATCCTTCCTACGCATGGGCCCTGGCTAAATAGGATCGGCATGGTCCCCCCTTGGGGCACCAGAGGCCCCATCAGTAAGAGCATAACGTTCCGTAGAACGTCAGTGGCCGTTAGTAATCATGGGTAATCTAACCCGCGTCACCGACGAAGCTCACGGGTTACAAAAGGGAAAGTGCATCGTGTCACGCCCCGCTCCCGTAGGAGCGATCGTCCTCGCTAAGGCGTGATGCCGTACGAGCCTAGATTACGCTCGTGCAAGGCGGGTTCCATAACGGCCGATTTCAGCGGCTGCGACGGGGTCGTCGCACAGAAGTCCCAAGCAGAGACATTGAATTATAGTAGCGGAATTTTAGAACAAAACACAAGTTACTCAAAAGAAGCTCTTTATTGATATTGAATAAAGGTTACATTGGGGGCGCAAGGCCAATATTACAATCACTCAAGCTCACTCTTCTCACATTTTACAAGTTCACTCAGCTCTCTCTCATCTCTCAATTACAAGTCTTGATCCAGCGGAAGCTTCAGAAGGCGATGTCCATACCTTATGTCCCGTATAAGTCTTTTCTCTATGCGGCCGCACGCCTAAATCGCCAAGAAACTCCATGCCTCGACGCATCCAAGCGAGCTCCGCGCCACGAGCTTCTACCTGTGCCTGTACATGGAAACTATGTGGGTGTCCGTACTCAACTGTACTGGTAGAATGAGCTCCTCGCCCACCCATACAAACCCAACACGTTTGATTTACTTTGTGCAACATAGTCACTTCTTATCGATTGTCT